>OU342740.1:314561928-314822941 GCA_910589775.1 Avena eriantha | reverse complement strand
AGACGTTTTTGTTGTTGTGTTGGATTCGTAGTAAATTCTCTATCTGATAGATTTATAGTTTGCATTTTTTCGAATATCTTTAATCTGCTCAAATTCAAATTCGAATTTAAACATTATTTTGGCCATAACTCGATAACCATAAAATCTGTTTAGGAGATTCCTTTTCCATTGATCCCTACGTTATCTTCTACCCGTTAGAGACCTCTAAGTAAATTTTATACCAAAATATTATATAGTTTGATAATATTTCTTTTCTTTTTCATTTTTTTACTTGTCACGTGTTTTATTGGCTCTTTTTTGCAATGTGTGTTGATTAGTATAATTTTTTCTATACGTTAGATTTATTCGGAGTGCGAGAGCGTTCATGAAGGATTAATCATCATCAAATTATACCAAGACAAGTTGTACCTCTTGTTCATATGTTGTCCCAGTTTTGAATATTTTGCATGTTTTGCTCTTCAAAATACTAGTATGCATGTGTAGGATTGTTCTCTACTTGGAAATATTTTGCAAATACGATGATTTTTTAGTATGCCATGATAATTCTATGCTTAG
Organism: Avena eriantha; assembly: GCA_910589775.1. Lineage (NCBI taxonomy): Eukaryota > Viridiplantae > Streptophyta > Magnoliopsida > Poales > Poaceae > Avena > Avena eriantha. The sequence continues at coordinate 314,822,386 of OU342740.1, read as the reverse complement.
GTTTTTCCTTCCTAGTAGGTTACCCCTGATTTTGATAAGTGCTGCTGCTATGCTATATATATAAAGTACCGTTGGGGGTTCGAAAGACTGAAAATTTTCTAAGTATAAAAGCTCTCTCGAGCGAACCTTTTCCTCTTAAAACCTCCTTCAAAATAAAACTAAGTTTTCTTCTAGGTATGGTTGTCGGGTCAACGAGTGGAATTTTGGTTGAGGACAGCCGCCTAGGAATCAAGGAAGTCTGCCATGTTTCAGAATTCAGAAGCTTCCAGTGCAACCACAATACATATGGGCTCTGTCTTGGCTTAGTTCTTAGTAGGAAACCTCACCGGGGTACCAACATTTTGAGGTTCTTGGCACGGTTGGATCCAGCTGGTAGAGGGGCTACTAAGGGAAGGCTTCGCCATGGTTTTGTCTGTAAAAGGACTTGATCGTGGATTGTGGGGGAAGTGCACAACCTCTCGAGAGTATTGCAATCTGATCGATCAGTCGAGTTCACGGAAAAGAACACTTTGAGCATCTGAAGGATGGAGCCACTGAAAGATGTTCCTCTCTCTTTCAAAAGTTTTTCTAAAACCCCATGGCATGAGTAATATCGTCAATGGGTGGGATCTTGGGAACTTGGTGAGTAATATCCAGGTGTTAGGTTGATTGGGCACTTGGTGAGTAATATCCTCGTGTTCCATTCGACCCTATATTACTTAAACAATGTTTACAAAGTAGGGTAAAATTTTCCCTCTTTTCTTCTTACTTTGTGAAAATTGGCTTTATGCAAATAAACCACAAAGCCTACTCCTAGCCATGCATGTAGAGTTAGTCTTATTCTTTACTTGGTGTAATTTGCCAATACATTCAAAGTATTGACCAACTCGTTTGGCTGCACGTTTTATGTGCAGAAATTGGAGATCGTTGAAAGGTGCGATAGGATCGCGGGTCTTCACTCAACCTGCCTGTGGCATTGATGGGACTCCAAGTTGTATATATTTTTCTTCTATTGTAATAATGTAAACTCTGGATTATTCGATTCATGTAATAAAGGCTTGTGTTTTACATGATATTTCGTCGACTGTGAGTGCTAGCTAATGATCCAGGAACTAGTATGTTAATCACAGGGACTTAGGATCTTTATCGATCCGAGGTCACAACATTTCACATACAACCTATGGATCCACCAGTGTCATTGCATGTGTGTTCTTTCTGCATAGGTTGCAACTGCATATCTGTAGTCCTCCGCATTATCAAAGACAGACCCCTCATCAATTGTAGGATTGTCCCTGTCAAAGTGTATCACTGGCCTATCCACATCTTCGTCGTCGTATCTACATCCCATTTCCACATCTTCACATTCCTCTTTCTCATTAGTCCCATAGTCAAGCTCAAAGTTTGAATCAACCAAATATTCCCTACTCTCCATCCTATCAGGGTCAGCAACCACGTCTGGATATGATTTCTCATCATCATCCGCACCGCCACACGTTTTAGTGCCTTCATGCTCGCTTGACAAAGCATCATGCTCAAGGACAAGCTGTACAGACGTCCTACAGTTACCAACATATATCCTTGCCATCACCACGGGACTAGAAACGCTAATTGGGGTATGCAGATAAGGAATCACAGTTCTTACCTTTCAATGTGGACGCACAACACCTTCTCCGGGCTCCATACCTCCAAAGCTCTGCACCCCGCTTCCTCTCCCCCCCGTTTCGTTGTCCTCTGTGCTCTCCAAACTTGAAGGAGATTCCGTGCTCTCTAGCCCTGCAGGACCCATATCCGTGCTCTCAAGCTTCGCAGGATCCATCTCTGAGCGGGATCCAGATCACCAACGTCATTGGGCCCCTAACCTAGCGGTCGACTCTCGGTTTTTGTTTACAGACACGCCTGGGCGGTGGGTGGCAGCAAGGAGATAGGGCAGGGAGGGGAGGGGAGGGGACGTGAGGGGATGGCAGGGAGGGGAGGGGAGGGCGGGAGGATGACGGCCCAAGGGGACGACGAGAGGGGTGCACGACTGAGCGGAGTGGCGGCGGTAGGAGTAGAGGAGAGGAGCGGAGCGGAGCTGGTTGCGACAAAGCATGGAAAATTGCACAATAATGTGTTGGTGGGCGGCACCAGCCCTCGAACCTGGGACGCGCGCCGTCGTAGGTGGAGGAGGCGGGCCCGCCTGTCAGAAAATATGCCACCTGTCAGCGCACTATGCACGGGGAGCACTTCATGGCATTTTTAGCAGGTCCCACATGTCAGTCTGTTTGATCAAAACTTGCATGCAGTGCATGGCTGGTTCACGCGCTAGTTCCGAAAAAATCCCGTTGATCCAAACTTGAATTGGCAGTTCCGCTTCTTCTCCCCCATCTCATCGTCTCCTTGCAGTGGCCGTTCTGCTTCGTCTCCCTCGTCTAGTATCCTCTTCTTCTTCTCCTCGCAGTGGTAGTTCTTCTTTCTTCCTCGATCAAAATATTCCCGCACGTAAGCCATGGCCAGTAGCCGGATGAAGAGGAACTGGGCCGATCTCCCGGCCGACCCACTTCGCAAGATGACTGACTATTTGCTAGAGAAAGAGGAGTACATCGACACCTACGCTGCTTGTCTGGAAGTCTGCACCGATTGGCGCCGCACTTTAAAGGTGCCTGAATTCCATCTCAACAACTGGATCATGATAGATCACACACTTCCAGACGTTGGCGACTTCAGCTTCCTCAACCTCGCCACTGGTCGTTGCTTCAGGGCAAATCTAATGGAGGTCCATCGCAGGTTCACATTCGCATCCGATATTTATTGGTATTTTCCATTATAAACATCTTAGTGTAACTGATGCCCTCTTCTTCCAAAGATTCTACTTCATCGGTCTTTCTCGTGGCGTCATCGTGCTTGCTCAGAGGGTTGAGCCATACCAGATTCGGCTTCTGAACCCAATCACTCATAAGTCTAACACTGAGTTTCAAGCACACATACCATCTGATCTTCTACAATCTGTCATCGTGACGAAGTCCCTAACGATGGTGTTCGTTTGCACTGATTATCTAGATCATATTGCACAGGCCGATGAGAGCACCCCAACAGGGCAAATCAATGGATCATTTGGAGAAGGATTGCATTCGCCACCTCCTGATACGCTTCTGGTCTGCATGATGGCATTCTGAGGGGAAGTATATGCATTACTTGAGAATGGAGACATCTTGTCGACCAACATCCAGTTAGAGCAGCGCGCGAGCACTGTCATGATGGCCAAAATAATTTCGCCCCTAGTCTTTGAACAAGTACGCGGAACTTACAAATTTTACCTTGTGGAGTCAGATGGTGATCTGCTTCTTGTGTTGAACGGGGATTTCGCCAAAGGGAAACCGTTGTTGTACCGGGTGGACACGGAGAACCGCTCTCTCGAGGTCGTCGGTGACATTGGAAGTCGTGCCCTCTTCATTAGTTACAATCGGTCTATCTCCATTGACACCAGGTTACACCCAAAGTCAAACCCGGTTGCATATACTACAGGAATTTTATTAGACTGTACGATCATGAGGTTCAAGCCTAGGAAGAGGAACCAACAATGGTAATGTATGGCTTAAGTCCGGAACATACACTGAGGCCTTACCCTCTGGACGAGATACTGGCAGCACATTGCAGACGGAGAGAGTTCTCTGAACATGTGTTGCAGCACGCGTTAGCCGCCGACGACGAAATATATAGGGGAGAATGAATCCTATATTCATCCTAGGTTATTTGGTAGCATTTTCAGGTCTATTTTTCGAAGTAGAAATTTGTACTATATTTATATTATTTCCATGAGCAGTATGGGTATTATTTGCTAGCTTCTTTCAGAATTCTCTGTGTTCGACATGGGCATCAGCTCAGCGCCAGAATTCAGGTCCCACATGGAAAATTGCACAATAATGTGTTGGTGGGCGGCACCACCCCTCGAACCTGGGATGTGCGCCATCGAAGGTGGAGGGGGCGGGCCCGCCAGTCAGAAAACATGCCACGTCCGCATCCCATGTTTCTGATGCCCTTTAAAAAAATAAAACACGCCACATCGTTATCCCCTATTTCTGATGGTGTTGCTACACTCGACGGTACATGGTGGCATATAAATAATATCGTATAAACATAAGGGCACAGTTGTCAACATTTCTAAAATGAAACCCGGTCCCGTCTCCTACCTGTCCTGGTACATTGCCCGATGAGGTGGATAGCCACGACCGATCTTTTTAATACATTCGCACTCTTATGCTGAGAAGGGAAATAAAGATTGAGATGTTAATGCAACGAGTGTCGAATTATTACCCTCTAAGGAAATGGGAAATGGTTATTTTCACACGTGCCCGTAGTCCAAACCTACTGTCAGTCTTTCACTCCCCTTCTTCGACTAACCACAGTTCACCTTGCGCAGCTCCTTCGTGCCGCACCAACTAGGGTAACATGGCCCCGCCTAAGCCGCCGCGACAGCCGCCGAAACTGGGGTATTTAGCCCCTCTAAGGCAGGCCATGAAGCTCTACTTCAAGGTCGGTCTCCTATTGCCCTGCCAGGCGGATGACTTCCCCGAATGTGCTGAATAGGCCGCGGCAGCTACTGCGCCGTCGTCGGCGCCATATGCGGTAAGCAGGGCCAAGAGAGCGATGTGGAGAAATTGCGCGGCGGCATTACGGCATGCTCTAGGCAGTGGGAACAAGGTACGTATCAAATCGTTCATGAGAGCTTGCCGCCGTCGAGGGTACACACCCTCGAACAGGGCAGCGCCAAGGTCTAGGAACTCTCGCGTCCACGCTTTGGCACAGACTACCTTACCTCAGTGGGGTAGGCTAGGAGCACGCCGTCTGCGGCAAGGACGCTCCATCCTACGCATTGTTGAAGGCCGTACCGTGGCGGCGACCAAGCGTCTACACTCAGCATGCTGGATTGTTCGACAGCCGGAGCCGGCGGCGGGCATCAGCTCAACCCCAGAATTTAGGTTCGAGTTCACACGGACCTACGATCCCGAGAAGGAGATGTCGAATTTCAGTTTTGAAGAAATCGTTGCGGTGGCGCGGATGGTCCAACTAAACCGGGACTGGCACACGCAAATCGCTCGTGCATGAACGATGCATATTTCTTGTAGTTTGGCAGGAAGGCAATAGATCAGTTTGGGTTAAATGATTAAAGAACTTATGTCCTCTCAAGGCAATTGGCCAGCCAGCTTTTCTGGTGGAGATCTGTAGTTTCTTCAGTGTAGAATAGCTAAGTTCAGACTGAAGAATGGCTTTTGTAGATGAAATGCTGACGAATTGTTCTATAAACTAGTAGGAAGTTTAGCCCACTTTTGTGCAGGTATAAGACCCTTTTGTATGGAAGTACTACTGTTGTAAGAAAATACTATCAAGAACCTATTTCCTTCAATTACTAGTCGTGGTTCAATCCAGTTAACTGGCATCTTTTTATCCCAGACTACAGATTTTGCGTCTACTGTCTGTGCTGTAAACCATTTTTTCCTTTGTCTTGTGTTGCCTGCAAAATGGTCCTGCAGTTCAACGTGTTACAAATGTAGCTACCTTGTACTCCCTCCGTTTTAAAATATAAGATGTTTTAGCTTTGTGAATGAAGTGTATCTAGTCCCCTTTTAGTATATAGGTTCATCTAGGTTTAGAAAGCACCATCACCAAAAGATGTCTAGATACGCTCCATTCACAAAGCTAAAACATCTTATATTTTGAAACGGAGGGAGTACCTGAAGAGGAGATGGACTACATTTTCATGGCATCCACAGAATTGACATTGCTCATTGCCAGACCACCCTCTTTTAATGAGGTTGTCCTTGGTTATTCACAGAAATTATAAAGCACGGTGTTCAACTACATCGATTCAAACTATTATACACACACACTACATCAAATTCATTACCCACACATAATACATCGATTCAAACTATTACACACACATACTACTTCAAACTATTACACAAACGTACTACATCGATTCAAACTATTACACATTTTTAGTCGATGCTAACTTCCAGCTACGCTCTCCATACTACAAATTCATTAGCCACACATACCACGGCAATTCCCTACAGCTTTGTCTTCACTCGAGGGAAATCAGAACCACCAGCTCGTCCAAGCCCGGTCCCCCCACCAAAACTGTGTGCCCCGTCGCAAAACGGTGGCGGTCCTGTGCCATCGGTCCTTCTAGGCCAACACTGCAGGCGACGAGGGCGCTTTCTGGCAGCCTCTTCGGGGCCCTGAATGCCATGTACCGAGTCCAGAACCTCCTCCAGGTGGATGATGACCGGGTGCTTCCAGCAAAGCTGTCGCCCTGCCCTGCTTGGAATATGCATCTCGTACATCTTAGGAACGGCATCAGGATCTTTTAGCCACGCCTTTACCTCGATGACCCATCTGTCGCTCGGTGGCATGATTTCCACCAGCTCGCCGCCAAGGCTACTGACGACCTGCTTGAGGGCCTCCGACTCCCAAGCATCCAATGGGAGGCCGTCAAAGCCGAGTTTGGAGAAGAAACGAAGCTGCCCCAAGCGATCGTCCCACCCACAGGCGCGATGCCAACGCATGAAGCTCATTTTCTCCCCGGAGCACTCGAAAGAACGGGAAGAATGCATAACGCGCTCGGTGTCTGAGCTGTGCTCGAACTGGACAAAAAAATCGAATGGCGGCGCGCATACCTCAATGTTGACCTCATTTCGTCTGATCCCAAAACGAGACCTGAAAGCCGACAGCAACTCTGCTAGCGACACGGCGGGACGGACGCCCAGCATGGTGGCCATGAGAGCGTGGTCGTCGAACTGCTGTGCCAGGGCTACCATGCATCGGGTGGGCGGCAGCACTCAACTTCCTGAGGCCGGTCGCCGGCCTAGATCGCCTGACGGGACGCGCTCCGCCATGCGAGAAGGACTATCCAGAGGCGAGATATTAGTCCTGGGACGCGAAGCTCCGAGACGGCGGATGATGCAACGGCGACGGCTGCGAGCTTCGATTAGAGGCGTGGGTGGTTGACCGGACATGGCGGAGACGCAAATTAGAGCAAGCGCGAGCTCCGATCTGAGACGAGCAGCCGGAGCTGAGTAAATGTTATGGGGAGGGGAGCAGGGGAGAAGACCAGAGCAGAGCAAACAAATATATCTCGTCCACTCAGGGATCTGGTCCACGCAGGGTAAGCTAGTCCATGACCGCAAAAGATAACGGGGAATACTGACATGGCAGGTCAAGAAGAGTCGACCTAATGGCGGTATTTGAGTTCAACCATTTTTCGTCTGGTTCAAACGACCGTTTGGCCATTAGATTTGTATTCACCCCCATTTGGCCCTTCTGGACAATTTGCGAATCTACTATGGCCCCTCAGCGCGATTGATGGCAACTCGGGTACCGCGGTGCGCTCACCCACCAAGTTTGGTACCGCAAACGACCATTCCCCATTGCATGTGTGTTCTTTCCACAAACCACATATGGATCAACCAGTGGTTATTGCATGTGTGTTCTTTCCAAAAATCACACATGGATCCACTAGAGTCATTGCATGCGTGTTCTTTTCACAAACCAAATATGGATCAACCAATGCCATTGCATATGTGTTCTTTTCACAAACCACATATGGATCTACCAGTGTTCACTGTATGTGTGTTCTTTCCACAAATCACATATGGATCAACCAGTGTTCACTACATGTGTGTTCTTTCCCCAAACCACATATGGATCCACTAGAGTCATTGCATGTGTGTTCTTTCCACAAACCACATATGGAGCCACTAGAGTCACTGCATGTGTGTTCTTTCCACAAACCACACATGGATCAACCAATGGCATTACATGTGTATTCGTTTCACAAACAACATATGGATCAACCAATGGCATTGCATGTGCGTTCATTCCACAAACCACACATGGATCCACCAGAGTCATTGCATGTGTGTTCTTTCCACAAACCACATATGAATCAATCAATGGCATTGCATGTGTGTTCTTTCCACAAACCACACATGGATCCACCAGAGTCATTGCATGTGTGTTCTTTCCGCAAACCACATATGGATCAACCAGTGTCATTGCATGTGTGTTCTTTCCACAAACTACATATGGATCAACTACTGTCATTCCATGTGTGTTCCTGTCATGAGCCACACATGGATCAACCAATGTTAATGCATGTGTAGTCCTGTCATGAACCACATATGGATCCACCAGTGTTCATTGCATGTGTGTTCCTGTCATGAACCACACATGGATCAACCAGTGGTCATTGCATGTGTGTTCTTTCCACAAACCACATATGGACCCTCTAGTGGTCATTGCATGTGTGTTCTTTCCACAAACCACATATGGATCAACCAATGGCATTTCATGTGTGTTATTTTCACAAACCACATATGGATCCACCAGTGTTCATTGCATGTGTGTTCTTTCCACAAATCACATATGGATCAACCAGTGTTCACTGCAGGTGTGTTCTTTCCACAAACAACATATGGACCCACTAGAGTCATTGCATGTGTGTTCTTTCCACAAACCACACATGGATTAACCAATGGCATTGGATGTGTGTTCTTTTCACAAACCACATATGGATCAACCAGTGTTCACTACATGTGTGTTTTTTTCACAAACCACATATGGATCAACCAGTGTTCACTGAATGTGTGTTCTTTCCACAAACCACATATGTATCAACCAATGTCATTGCATGTGTGTTCTTTCCACAAACCACACATGGATCAACAAATGGCATTGCATGTGTATTCGTTTCACAAACCACATATGGATCAACCAATGGCATTGGGTGTGTGTTCTTTCCACAAACCACACATGGATCCACCAGAGTCATTGCATGTGTGTTCTTTCCACTTATGGGTGTGTGTTCTTTCCACAAACCACACATGGATCCACTGATGGGTTCGTAGAATGGAAAACAAAAAATGTCTACCGCAAGAACGAACAAAACCCAGATTTAATCTAGATAAAAACCAAGATCTAATCTATTAGACATGTGCAACGAGATAGATCTGTACTAACCCTTGTAGATCCGAAAGCGTTACGAGATTGGATCTCATGGTTGATGTAGTCGATCACTTGCCGATCTCAAGATCGAGTGGACGATCCTTCCGGCGCCGCATTCCGGTAGCGCTTCCACAGTCGGTCACACGTACGGAGTCGAATCAGACCTTCCTCTCCTCGTTCCAGCGAGCAGCGGAGGTAGTAGATCTTCTCCACGGAATCCCAGCAGCACGACGGCATGGTGGTGGTGGTGGAGTAGAGAATTCTGCAGGGCTTCTCCTAAGTCTGAGCAGAAGAAAGGAGGAGGAGAGAGGCGACTAGGATTGGAGTAGTGGAGGAGGGCCAGGGGGTGGCGCCCCCACCCCTCTATTTAAAGGGGGGAGGCGCCATGGGGAGGTGGAGTCCTTGTAGGACTCCCCTCTCCCTTTGCCGGCGGATTGGGAGGGGGGGGAGGAGTCCTCCTCCCCCACGACTCCTTGTCTTGCCCCACAAGGACTCCTTGATCCTTTCTTGGTTTTCAAGCAAACTCCAAGAAATCTTCCAGAACCTTCCGGAACATTCCGAAACCTTCTAGAATCCTCATACAAATACTCCGGAACATTTCCTAACTCAGAAAATGATCCCCAATATATGAATCTTATTCTCCGGACAATTCCGGATCTCCTCGTGATGTCCCGGATCCAATCCGAGACTCCGAACAACATTCGGTCTCCAACGCACATTCCATATCTACTTAAAACAACTTCGAACCTTAAGTGTGTCACCCTACGGTTCGTGATTATGTAGACATGACAGAGACACATCTCCTATCAATAACCATCAGCGGGACCTGGAGATCCATAATGGCTTCCACATACTCAACGATGACTTCGTGATCGATAGAACCATTTACATACGAAACCAATTCCCTTTGTCACGCGATACTATACTTATCCGAGGTTTGATCGTCGGTATCTCCATACCTAGTTCTACCTCGTTACTGACAAGTACTCTTTACTCGTTCCGTGATATGTCATCCCTTGTGACCCATTCACATGCTTGCAAGCTAACTAGATGACATTCCACCGAGAGGGCCCAGAGCATATCTATCCGTCATATGGATGGACAAATCCCAATCTTGGTCCATGCGCTTCAACACATACTTTCAGAATACCCAATGACACCTTTATGACCACCAAGTTACGAAGCGGTGTTTGATGTCATCAAAGTACCCATCTGGTGATGGTGATTAACATAACCTCATGGTCGAAGGATTAGGTTACTATGTATTTTAAAGCTTATAGCAAACAAACTTAATGACTTGATCTTATGCTATGCTTACTACAGGTGTGTGTCCATCACATCATTCTCCTAATGATATGATCTTGTTATTAACGACATCCAATGTCCATGATCAGGAAACCATGATCATCTATTAATCAACAAGCTAGTTTAACAAGAGGCTTACTAGGGACTCTTTTATGTTTACAAAACACACAAGTATTAATGTTTCCGGTTAATACAATTATAGTATGGGATGTAAACATTTATCATAAACATAAAGATATAATAATAACCACTTTATTATTGCCTCTTGGACATATCTCCAACAGTCTCCCACTTGCACTAGAGTCAATAATCTAGTTAAAAAACTTGTGCATTCAACACCTATGGCTTTCTGGTGTTGTATAGACACTATTGCTAGTGGTAAACATAATCTTTGGATCTGACACTTCCAGGTCCGTGTGTATTTGCATGTCCTTGCGTCTCTACGCATTACTCATTCTCCAATGAGATGGCATTGTATAAATTTGGTCCTTTGGTGAGACCTTTAGTTCCTTGGGATTAAATCATGTTGATACAATTGTCGTACAATGTATCTTCATAGTATTATCCCGCTATGAACCATGCCTAGTTTGATAACAACCTACTTAACACAAATGCCCTCCTTTGTTGCTACTATAGCAGTTATATACTTAGCCTTTTGTTGTAGTATCCGTCACAATATCTCAACTTTGGAACTCATCCAAATCCATCATGGAACATCCTTTCCATTATATTGTGCCACCCATAGTCTAAATTGAGATAAATTTAATTTGTGACAAAGCTAGTATCAATGTAACACTTTACAACGAACTACCTTTAACTATTTGTCACTTATACATGATATATTCTTAGTTCTTCCAAACCTCATAAGAATATCTTTTTACTATTGTCCAGTGATCATCTTATGAATCATTCTGGTATATGCTCATAACATTTAGAGCATAGGACATATCTGGATGTGTACATCTCAAAGAATGATCGATCAAAATATTCTTGTGATTTCACCAAGTGTCAAAACACTTGAATCTCGTGTCAACACACTTGAATCTTGATTTAGTCCTTTCTGTGCGTCAAGAACCTTTCTTGTTGTTTCCATATTGAACTCATTCAACATCTCATCTATGTACATTTGGCAAAACCATATTAGCGCCTCAATCTATTCATATAGACATTGATGCCTAATTCTTGGGTTACGCCTAAGTCTTTCATCGAAATGAAATTCTTAACCTGTGTCAATAAAAGATACATCATTTCTAATCAACAATATGTCTTTCACATAATGTATTAGAAATATGTCTTAGCGCTCCCACTTAATTTCCTGCAAAATGCAAACAACTTCATTGTCTCTGATGAAATTAAACCTTTTAACGGTTTCATCACGGTGAAGATTCCAACTCCGCGATGCTCACTTCAACCATTGAAGTTTTGCATACTCTTTTGGCATCCTTTTAATTTAACAAAACCCTTTGGATCACGTCATGTACACGTCCTAGGTAACCATTCTATTAGAAGAACTTGTTTTGTTTATTCAACTACCATATACCAAAATATATGTAGTGGTTGCTACATTAATCCGTCCAGACTAAATATCGCTATGAAAGATCAAATCTTATCATAGTCAATTCCTTGAACATTGTCGTAAACTCTTTCCGACATGTCGACTATTTCATAGATTTGAAACATCCATGTCTATTTCTTTATAGATCCAAACACGACCGATAGGCTTCACGCCTTTCCGGAGGGTCTTCTAAGTTCAGAAACTTGATTTCTCGTGTATGGATACTATCACGGATTCCATGACTTCTAGTCATTTTATGGAGTCAGGGCCCATCATCGCTTCTTTGCATGTAGTCGGTTCATCATAGTCAAAACAATAACGACTTGCTTATCAAATCTTACTATTTGATTCTTACCGACCCACACGGTTCTATAGGAACTCTAATCTCTGAGATCACACCTTTTGTAATCACGAGAGCCATGAGCATTGTGGCCTCCACCAGGAAACTTTCCGGTGCTGCGCTACTTATCACATATAGCTAAGGTTCAACAACCTTATCAAAGTTCTATTGTCCTCCCACTTAACTTTTCACGAAAAATTCCTTCTCAAGAAACTTGACGTTCCAAGTGACAAACTCTTTTGTCCTCGGCGTTATGGAGAAATTCCCAACAAATTCTTTGGAATAACCTACAAAGACGTGCTTATCCGACTTTGGTTGTAAACATTTTACTTATGCATAGCATACCAAAATTTAAGAAAAGACAATTCGGGTTTTATCCCAAACCATAACTCATATGGTGTCATTTCAACAGATCACGATGGAGCTCTTTTCAGTGTAAAAGCGGTAGTCAATAAAGCTTTAATTTTTTAAAATATAATGGCAGTTTTATAAATGACACCTTTGATCTTACCATGTAAAACAAGGTTTCATTACATATCTCGAACACTTCATACTCCTATGGTGTTTTGGGAAATGCAAATCCATGGAACGATTCCTCAAATCTTAGATGTTTTGCTAAACTTGTAACTCAAACATCTTTCTTTATGATCCAATCATAAACTCTTTTATTTTCTTGTTACAATGATTTTCCACTTCATCTTGAAAGTCTTTGAACATTTTTCAAATGTTTCATACTTCTTCCTTATTGAGTAAGTATATACATATACTCACTCAAATCTTCGGAGAAAGCATATGAAGTTGAAATCCATCGCCCACGACTACACATAATGGACTATATACATCAATATGTACAAATTCCAATCAGTTAGTCGTTCGTTCTTCTTTTGGCCTACGAACGGAGTTTTAATTATCTCCAAGAAAGTATCACAAGCGTCATTTGATCCAAATCAAAGACTCCAAAAATCCATCAACATGGAGTTTCTTCATATATCCTTTCAATATAATTTAAACGGCGATGTCACTTCGCAAGTGATCTTTCAATCATTTTTCTTGCGACATTTTAGCATTAGTTTTATGGTCATTATTTCTCCAACCAGACTTGTATATCATCCATCTATTATGGAATACGATAATTATTTGAACAACCTTTTGTCGTCATAATACCTGATCAAAAATAACAATTATTGAAACAAATCTTGAAGGCAAGCTTTGATGTTAACGAGCAACACAACAAACCTTTGTTTGTTTTCGATGAACATCATCACATATTCTATTGCTAGTTACTTAGGCCATTGTAGTTCATGAATTGTGTTGTCCTGTATGACACTTCATACCAACCAATTCGGTATCCAATACCAGAGAACCACATTGTTTAACAAGCAATGAATACAACCATAACATGTATATCTTCTATATGCCTAAGTTGGACATCATTTTCTGCCAAATATTTTATAGATTCTCTTTCAGCAATTCCTTTTCTTTTAAAAGAATCTATCAACATCAATAGTGATGTCATTCACATGACACATAGTACAAAGTGTGTATAGTCAAATACCAATACCTTTGGACTTGCACTTTGAAGTGGATCACCTTCATCAAATGTTTGGCATTCTTTCAAAATTCCATTCTTTAGTAATCTTTTAGTGTAGTAAACATTTTACTTACATCTTCTATTCATCCTTATCATGACAACTTTCATGATCAAGCTGCTATAGCTTATAAAGGTGAATTGCGAGTATAATGTTTCTTTTTCAAGACCTTTTGGAGGATTAGGACGACTAGCGTCTCCAACCTTCACAAATTCTCATCAAATATGAGGACGTATACTCTATCATGTTGTAACCAACACATTGTTTTAGATATTGCAATACCTTTCACATATGATGGTTTGTGAAACATTGCTTTCAGCTCTTAGATAAACTTGATATTAAAAACAATCTTTTGAGTATCAAGAATCATGGAGGCAAACATGATACTTTAGATACTAACATTGAAATTCTTACTCTTGATTTAATACTACTTATTAAACTTCATGGAGTAAATAGAGTTTGCTGAAAGTTTGCAATAGGACTTATAAACTTTAAATTGATATTCAAAACAATACGATACCAGTTCGTAAAGTAAATATCCAGAATTTCTATAGTTCCACTATCTCAACTATAACTAAGCGTAAGGTGGTGAACGGATGCCAATGACTACAACAAACTATGCAAATTCACTTTGATTGTGTTTATGATAAATTGAGTTCGACTAATCCAAATTACAAATGAACTCCCACTCAAAACAACATCCCTCGAGTTGTTTTAGTGATTACACGAACCAAATCCACTACACCAAGTCCAATCATCACGTGAGATGATGTAGCTTTAAAGGCGAACAATCAACATGTTCATCATATCATCCATATGACTCATGCTTTACCTTTCGGTATTCCGTGTTCCGAGACCATGTCTGTACATGCTAGGCTTGTCAAGGTTAACCTTAGTTTCCGCATGTGCAAATCTGGCTTGCACCCGTTGTATGCACACGTAGAGTCTATCACACCCGATCATCACGAGATGCTTCGAAACGACGAGTCTTAGCAACGGTGCCAACTAAGGGTGAACACTTTATTACTTGATATTTAGTGAGAGGGATCATCTTATAATGCTACCGTCGCGATCTAAGCAATACAAGATGCATAAAGGATTAACATCACAGGCAATTCATAATTAGTGTGACATGATATGGCCCTTTCTTCTTGCGCCTTTGATCTCCATCTCCAAAGCACGAACATGATCTCCATCATCACCAGCATTGCGTCAAGGTCAGTGGCACCGCTTCATGGTTGTCCATCATCACTAGCAACTATTACAACTACTTGGAATAAAGCTATTACAAGATGAATAGACACGCAGGTCTTAACAGAATTAAAGACAACCATTAGGCTCCTGCCGGTTGCCATATTACAACAAGGATCATTGCATACATCAAATATAATCACAATCACATGATGGCCATATCACATCACAAAACCCCTGCAAAAACAAGTTAGACGCCTCTAATTTTCTTTGCATGTTTTACGTGGTTTGGGGCTTTCGAACAATAACGGATCTTACCTACGAAACTAAACCACAACATTGATACAAGTGCTATCAAGTGCAAAGTGTAAATTGGATCTATACTATGGTGGGAGAGACAGACACCCGCAAAGCCACTTGTGCAAAGCAAGTTACACGTCAAGCGTGGAGCAAGTCTCATGTGCGATGACATGTAAGGTTAGCCCGAGCCGCTTCATCCCACCATGCCGCAAGATACAAAGTACACAAAGCAAAAGACGGCACGAGCACGAATGCCCACAAAACCATTGTGTTCTACTCGTGCAACAGATCTACACATAGATACGGCTCTGATACCACTGATGGGTTCATAGCATGGAAAACAAAAAATTTCTACCGCAAGAACGAACAAAACCCAGATTTAATCTAGATAAAAACCAAGATCTAATCTATTAGACATGTGCAACAAGATAGATCTGTACTAACCCTTGTAGATCCAAAAGCGTTACGAGATTGGATCTCGTGGTTGATGTAGTCGATCACTTGCCGATCTCAAGATCGAGTGGATGATCCTTCTGGCGCCGCATTCCGGCAGCGCTTCCGCAGTCGGTCACACGTACAGAGTCGAAGCAGACCTTCCTCTCCTCGTTCCAGCGAGCAGCGGAGGTAGTAGATCTTCTCCACGGAATCCCAGCAGCACGATGGCGTGGTGGTGGTGGTGGAGTAGAGAATTCTGCAGGGCTTCGCCTAAGCCTGAGCAGAAGAAAGGAGGAGGAGAGAGGCGGCTAGGATTGGAGTAGTGGAGGAGGGCCAGGGGGTGGCGCCCCCACCCCTCTATTTAAAGGGGGTGGCGCCATGGGGAGGTGGAGTCCTTGTAGGACTCCCCTCTCCCTTTGCCGGCAGATTGGGAGGGGGGAGGAGTCCTCCTCCCCCACGACTCCTTGTCTTGCCCCACAAGGACTCCTTGATCCTTTCTTGGTTTTCAAGCAAACTCCAAGAAATCTTCCAGAACCTTCCGGAACATTCCGAAACCTTGTAGAATCCTCAGACAAATACTCCAGAACATTTCCTAACTCAGAAAATGATCCCCAATATATGAATCTTATTCTCCGGACAATTCCGGATCTCCTCGTGATGTCCTGGATCGAATCCGAGACTCCGAACAAAATTCGGTCTCCAACGCACATTCCATATCTACTTAAAACAACTTCGAACCTTAAGTGTGTCACCCTACGGTTCGTGAATATGTAGACATGACAGAGACACATCTCCTATCAATAACCATCAGCGGGACCTGGAGATCCATAATGGCTCCCACATACTCAACGATGACTTCGTGATCGATAGAACCATTTACATACGAAACCAATTCCCTTTGTCACGCGATACTATACTTATCCGAGGTTTGATCGTCGGTATCTCCATACCTAGTTCTACCTCGTTACTGACAAGTACTCTTTACTCGTTCCGTGATATGTCATCCCTTGTGACCCAGTCACATGATTGCAAGCTAACTAGATGACATTCCACCGAGAGGGCCCAGAGCATATCTATCCGTCATATGGATGGACAAATCCCAATCTTGGTCCATGCGCTTCAACACATACTTTCAGAATACCCAATGACACCTTTATGACCACCCAGTTACGAAGCGGTGTTTGATGTCATCCAAGTACCCATCCGGTGATGGTGATTAACATAACCTCATGGTCGAAGGATTAGGTTACTATGTATTTTAAAGCTTATAGCAAACGAACTTAATGACTTGATCTTATGCTATGCTTACTACGGGTGTGTGTCCATCACATCATTCTCCTAATGATATGATCTTGTTATTAACGACATCCAATGTCCATGATCAGGAAACCATGATCATCTATTAATCAACAAGCTAGTTTAACAGGAGGCTTACTAGGGACTCTTTTATGTTTACAAAACACACAAGTATTAATGTTTCCGGTTAATACAATTATAGCATGGGATGTAAACATTTATCATAAACATAAAGATATAATAATAACCACTTTATTATTGCCTCTTGGGCATATCTCCAACATTCTTATACTAAAACCAGCACTAGAGTCATTGCATGTGTGTTCTTTCCACAAACCACATATGGATCAACCAATGTCATTGCATCTGTGTTCCTGTCATGAACCAGATATGCATCAACCAATAGCATTGCATGTGTGTTATTGTCACAAACCACATTTGGATCAACCAATGTCATTGCATGTGTGTTCCTATCATGAACCACATATGGACCCACTAGTGGTCATTGCATGTGTGTTCTCTCCACAAACCACATATGGATCCACCAGAGTCATTGCATGTGTGTGTTCTTTTCACAAACCACATATGGATCAACCAATCGCATTACATGTGTGTTCTTTTCACAAATCACATATGGATCCACCAGTGTTCATTGCATTAGTGTTCCTGTCATGAACCACATATGGATCAACCAATGTCATTGCATGTGTGTTCCTATCATGAACCACATATGGACCCACTAGAGTCATTGCATGTGTGTTCTTTTCACAAATCACATATGGACCAACCAGTGTTCACTGCATGTGTGTTCTTTCCACAAACCACATATGGATCAACCAATGGCATTGCATGTGTGTTCTTTCCACAAACCACACATGGATCCACCAGAGTCATTGCATGTGTGTTCTTTCCACAAACCACATATGGATCAAGCAGTGTCATTGCATGTGTGTTCTTTCCACAGACCACATATGGACCCACTAGAGTCATTGCATGTGTGTTATTATACTAAAACCAACACTAGAGGCATTGCATGTGTTTTTTAACAAACCACATATGGATCCACCAGTGTCATTGCATGAGTGATGGGGATATGCCAAAGGAGGTATGCTCAGCAGTACGTTTTGAGTGGGCCGGAAGGCCCGCGAGTACGCCTGGAGGAGAGCGACTAGACTCTCAAGAAAGGAGATGCCCATCGACTGGCGACTAGAAGCCCAGAAGCGTAGCAGAAGCCCAGTCGGAGTAGGTCAAAAGCCCCCGGATCCTTATCTTGTTCGGGGACAGCTTGTAAACCCTAGCGAGGTGCTTCATATACAAACCTCCCTAGGGTATCATAGAGACTTACGTTCCATCATACACCCCCTCAAGCGACTCGCTGCCTAGCCACCGAGCTCGCCACCCTTGTAACTCGCTCTCTCATAATCCAATCTAGCAGGAGTAGGTCTTTACCCTCCGGGGGGCCGAACCTGGGTAAACCCCTGTGCACCTGCCCCCATCTCGCACCGCAGATGGCCGCCAACTCTTCCTCACGAAACTCTCAATCGTTGCCCATGGCAGCGACTGCCGTGGCCATTTCCACGACAGTGGCGCCCACCGTGGTGCATAGCGGGACTGGCCTGAGTTATGCGGCGAGACCCTACTGGCCGATCGAGCGGCCGTTCGCCACCGACCGCATGATCGCCTTCGGCGGGATCTTGCAGATCCCGCCCAACACCTACATCCCGGCGTCGCGCCCGGTCACACATGCTGCGGTGATGTCGGTCGGCTCCATCAACCTCTTCGTCGGCTTTACCGGCGTGGTCGACCCAGCCGCGGCGATGATTGTCAGTGGATCGCCTCCACACCGCGATCTGCTTTTGGAGGAGCAGGTCCGCTCCATCAGGGGCCTCGTCACCGAGTACGACTCGGCCGCTAGTGACACGGTCGAGACCAATGTCGCCACCAACGACGACGCCCTAAACGACGACGCTGACTCCGCGACCCCTGCATCGGCCAACGGATCCATCACCGCCGCGTCACGGGAGGACTCCATCACGCGAGTCTCCAACCCCGAAGATTTCGAGGATCCCTCCATCCTGGGGATCTTCGACTCTGACTCCGGCTCGGAATCCCTCGAGGATCTTCGCGCCAGATCCAATCGCTTCAACGCGATCTACATGGCGGGCAGCACGGCCGCCCCGCCAGATCCGTTCTCCACGCCGATTCTGCTGACCGTGACGGCCACGGAGGTGGAACAAGCCCGCCTGCGGCTCTAGGAGGCGCAACGCAACGAACTCGCCGAGCACGAGAAATACCGCCTCGAACGAGAGACAGCGAAGGAGCTGTCACTCTATCACCAGCGCCGCATCAGGACCCGCCTGAACCCCGATGTTCAGGGCCGCGTCTTGAACTTCAACGACGAGGGCGACCCCACACGCACCGCCGAGCGCGAACATGGCGAGAACACGCCGTCAGGAGGAGGCAACCCTGCAAGACCACCACCTGGAGCACCGGCGAATGGGGCCCCTCCACCACCCATGGGCCGTGCGCCCCCACCAGACCAACCACGGATCATCATCTCGCCTCAAGCCCAGGACGCCAACGGGCTACCACTGTACTCCACCCCGATGGACAACGTCGTCGCGGCCGACGCCGCGATCGCCAACCTCGATGTCCAAGGCGACGGCGCGCTATAGATCCAGTACGCCAAGGCCCTACTTGTCAGTGCCATCGAGCAACAAGCCACGGGAGTCGATCCGCGAAGGCGGATGTATTCCCGCTCGTCAGCAAGCAGGGCGGCATCAAGCGGCCACCCTACCGTGGCCAACGCGATAGTTTGCCCACCACCCCAACCCCTGGCAAACCAACCGCGGGCCGCCAACCCCGCGTTGTCAACCAACGCGCCGCGACCTGCGAACAACATCGTCGCTGCAAACGGGCAACCACTCGACGCCCAAACGCACATCATCAACAATCAGGCGTGGCGGTCGCGCCAGCCCTACGACCTCCGACACACCCTCGCCAACCGCGGCAACCCGGAGCCAAGAGGCTCGCTTAGCCGAGTCGGGCCACAATGCTTTGGACCCATGATCCGCGGGGAAAAATACCCCGCCAACTTCAAGGCCCCCAAGGAGATCGAGAAATACGACCCGACGTACGACCCCGCCGTTTGGCTAGACACATATCTCATGGCAATGGGGACCGCAGGCTACACTGACCTGCTCGCCGCTCGCTACCTCCCCCTGATGATGAAGGGTGCGACCCGGCAATGGATCAACACGCTACCCGCCGACAGCATCGACTCCTGGGAAGAAATGCGGGACGCCTTCGTCAGGCACTTCGAGGGCTCCTACACCCGCGCCACCACCATCGAGGACCTGGAGCGATGCATCCAAGGACAACGTGAGTCGACCCGCCGGTGGATCCAAAGGTGGCAAGGCTGTGGATAAACGCCTCCGGCATCCACCCAGACACGGTGATACACTGCTTCAAGAACGCATGTTGGTACGAACCTCTAGTCGCCAAGATCAAGAGGGTCTACCGGACGGTCGATAACATCCCCGACCTCCTCGAGATCGCCAAGCGCTATGCAGAGGAAGACCCCAACCAAGACTCCCACGACGAGTTGGGAGGAAGACGTCGCACTAGCATCCACGATAGCAGGCGCCTACGCAACATGCGCTACAGCAACACCCGCATCACCGGCAAGCGCCGGACCGACGGACGAGTTGACTTCGTCGCCAACGCCGGCTACGGCCAACGTGACTCCAAGAACTACCGCCGCGAAGGAGGAAACTACTGCGACAGCGGGAACTATCGCGCCAACAACGCGACGAGTCCAAAATTTGACCCCGCCGCCCTGCTCAATCTGCCCTGCATCTACCACAATAGGGAGGGAAAACCCGCCACCCACACCACCGCCGATTGCCACTCTCTCAAAGAGATCAAGAAGGCGAGACGTGCAAGGGAAGACCCCAACAACAACCAACTGCGGGACAACAGGAACGACGGCCGCTTCAGAACCACCGTCGGGTTGCTACATACCTTCACTGGGCTCGGCACCAAGCGTGAGAAGAAGGTACTCGCCCGCATGGTCACCGTCAATGCGGTGACGCAGGTTGACATCCCCCGCTTCCTAAACTGGTCCGAGCAGAGCATTACCTGGCGTCGCCAAGACCACGCGCCAAGAATCGAATATCCAGGGCTAGTCGCCCTGGTGGTCAGGCCAAAGGTGGCCGACTACTGGCTGCCCAAGACGCTGATGGACGGTGGGAGCTCCATCAACATCCTATACCTCGACACATTCAAAAGGCTCCAGCTCCCAGAAACGGCCATCGAGCCAACACTGACGACCTTCCACGGCATCGTCCCCAGTCGGAAGGCGTACCCGATCGGGAAGGTGACATTGCCATTCACCTTCGGAACCCCGGCGAACTACCGCACGGAGAGAATCGTCTTGGAGCTGGTGAACTTCCGCAGTCCCTACCACTGCGTCCTGGGCCGCCAGGCATTGGCAAAATTCATGGCGACCCCACACTACGCCTACAACACGATGAAGCCTCCTGGGCCGAGCGGCATCATCACCATCCACGGCGACCCTGATATGGCCGTGGAATGCGAGGAAAAGGGCGCCGAACTCGCTGGCACCGTCATTGCTGCGGAGACTGACCACGCAGAGGAGCTCGCGAAATATGCGGGCAACATCAACAAGGACGACTCCACCATCTTGAAGAAACCGATTGCCGCGAACTCCGCATTCGAGGCAACCACGCACACCCACACCGTCGAGCTCGTCCCAGGCGACTCCAGCCAGACGGTCACCATCGGGGCACACATGAGCCCTGCATAGGAAAGCGCACTCATCGGGTTCCTTCGTGAGAACCGCGACATCGTCGCATGGAAGCCATCTGACATGCCAGGTGTCCCGAGGGAACTCGCTGAGCACAAACTTAATGCCGACCCCAAAGTGCGACCAGTAAAACAGTCGCTATGGCCCTTCAATGAAGAGCGCCGTTGAGCAATCGCCGAGGAAGTCCAGCGCTTGCTAGCCGCAGGCTTCATCCGGCCAATTAAGTATTCCAAGTGGCTGGTAAACCCAGTCCTGGTCCTCAAAAGAACAACACCTGGAGAATGTGTATAGACTACACCAACCTCTACAGCGCCTGCCCGAAGGAGGAGTTTGTCCTACCGCGCATCGATCAGATCATCGACTCGACCGTGGGATCGGAGTCGCTGTGTTTTCTCGACGCTTACTCTGGTTACAACCAGATCAAGATGGCGGTCGAAGATGAGGAGAAGACGACGTTCATCACGCCATTCGGCGCATTCTGCTACACGGCCATCACATTTGGCCTCAAGAACGCAGGCGCCACATAACAGAGGTGCATGCAGGAGTGTCTAGCGAGCCAAATTGGCCGCAACATTCATGTCTACATCGACGACGTGGTGGTAAAACCCACCCGCCAGGACGATCTGCTCGCCGACCTAGCAGAAACCTTCGCAAATCTGCGGAGGTACAACATCAAGCTGAACCCCGGAAAATGCACCTTCGACGTACCCACCGGACAACTTCTGGGGTACGTAGTCTCCAAGCGAGGCATTAAGGCCAACCCCACCAAGATCGACACCATCGCGCGACTCGGGAAACCCGAGTGTCTGCGTGACGTCCAAAAGTTGGCAGGGCGAGTCGCGGCTCTCAGTCGCTTCATCCCCCGGCTAGGCGAGAAGGAAATGCCCCTATACCGCCTGATGCGCAAGAACCCAACATTCCAATGGGACGCAGAGGCGGACAACGCACTGAAAGCACTCAAAGAAGTGCTACTCGCGGCACCACTACTCGCCACGCCACTCGACAGAGAGCCAACGCTCGTTTACGTCGTGGCCTCCAATCGGGTCGTCAGCGCCGTGATGGTCGTTGAACAACCAGAAGAGGGCAAGGAGCGCCCCATACAACACCCAGTATACTACATCAGCGAAGTCTTAACAGACTCATGACAGCGCTACCCGCAATACCAAAAACTGGTGTACTCGGTATTCCGAGCACAGCGGCGACTCCCGCACTACTTCCAGGAGCACCCAATCATGGTGGTATCCTCCGCGCCCCTGCAAGACATCATACACAATCGCGATGTGACTGGGCGGGTCGCCAAGTGGGCCGTCGAGATCGGCGTCCACAACATCAAGTACGAGCCCCGAAAAGCGATCAAGTCGCAAGCCCTAGCTGATTTCCTCGCCGACTGGGAAGAAGCATAGCAGCCAGAAAAGCTCCCATACCTCCACTACTGGTCGCTCCACTTCGACGGCTCCAAGAACGCCGACGGCGCGGGGGCTGGGGTCATA
The DNA here is from genome assembly GCA_910589775.1 of Avena eriantha. Taxonomy (NCBI): domain Eukaryota; kingdom Viridiplantae; phylum Streptophyta; class Magnoliopsida; order Poales; family Poaceae; genus Avena; species Avena eriantha. The sequence goes on along the minus strand of OU342740.1, from coordinate 314,799,096 downwards.
CTAACCTCCCCCAAAGGAGACAAGCTCCGCTACGTGCTCCACCTCAACTTCCAACCCTGCACCAACAACATGGCAGAATACGAGGCCCTCCTCCACGGTATGAGAGCCGCCAAGGAGATGAACATCAATCGCCTACTGACGAGGGTTTAACTCATCAATGCCCATTGCTATGGACTTGGTTTTGGAGAAGGAGGGAGTGCTGGAGACATCTATCGGCTAGCAAACAAGCACACAGGGGACAAAGGATTTACCTAGGTTCAGGCCTCGTAGAGGTCCCTACTCCTACTTGTCTACTCGTGGAATTATCGAAGGAGTCGAAAGTTACAATGGTGCGCAGATGCAATCTGGCGAGAGTCGTGGAAACTAGGGTTGCGTGTGTTCTCCTCGCCGCCCCCTCCTAGCCTTTATATAGATAGGCTGGGTCTTGTGTAGTAGGTCGAGTCGGTTACAAGTTAGGGTTTTCCCCTTCAAACTTTCTATCTTTAGCTTCTTCTTGCCCTTCAAGCAATCGAGAGTCCGCAGGTTACTCGAGTCCTTTCATCTGGGCCTTGGCGACACCGTGGGCTTGTACGTATTTAGACTGTATATACCAAGATCGAGTACCTGTAGGGTATACCCATGTCAGTAGCCCCCGAGTATCCAGTGGAAGCGCAGATTCGACTGGGTACTTTTTTTGAAGTCTTCGAGTGCTTGAGTGAGTACATTTTCGACTGCTTTCTTTTATGTCATAGGGATTGTTGATATACATGCCTGATATAGCCGAAGTATCGGTATCAGTTAACCACCTTAGGGTGAAACAACGCAATCTACTCGAACTCAAGTCCCCAGACTGGAATCCAGAAAAGTGCTGGCGTAATTCGACTCAGGCCGCGGAGGTCTTACAGGAGTCGAATTCCAGTTATATGGGTGTGAGCACTTGACGCGTCCGTCAAGGCATGTTCATCGTGCCTGTAGGCACGGATATATTTCTGGTAGTGCGTAGTTAAATGCGTTGTCAGGCCTTTATTCAGGTCTTACCTTCACGCTATAAGCGCGGCATCCGAATTTTATCATCGCGGAGATGATTCGAGCGACCCAAGAGACGTAGTCTCTTTGTAGGGAAAATTATGAGGTGGTGTTGCCATGATCTGCGAGTGCGGATGTATTCAATGCATAGCTTTCGTGCAAATGATCATAGGGTGCGCGACCAGCGCTCCGTATGGGAGTAGCCCCCGAGTGCCTGGTTGAGTCGAAGACTCAGGCAGGGACTAAAGAAATTTTGCGACTGTTGTCGTCTTTGTTTGTTGTTTTAGTCGAAAACTTGGGTTGCGACTGATGTCGTCTTTTGCTTCCTTGTTTCAGTCAAAATTGTTTCCGGCGCTCCCTATGGGACTAACCCACGTCCATAGTCGAATCGTGTTTCGAGTGGTTAGGTTTGATTGTGATTGCCTGTATCCCTGCAATAAGAAAAGAAAATCATAGGGTGCGCGATCAGCATTCCCTATGGGAGTAGCCCCCGAGTGCTTGGTGGAGTCGAAGACTCCAGCAAGGACTAAAGTAGTCGAAGTTTTCCGCTGCATAGTTGTTGATGACATCAGTGCTGACGCTTGCATGACCTCAGTTGCCCGCGTGAGCGGTTTTGACGGGATCTGACAAGAGATGGGTCCCACTTTCTGAATTTGATTTGACTGGGCGTGCGTAATCTTATTATTAACTCTGCCTCCTCGATTTCCGCATGTAATGGGAGCAGTGGAGGGATGGTTCGTGCTTCCTCTTCTCCATGTGTTGAGCGCGATGCGTGCCACGTGTCCAGTAGGGTTTTGGTGAGCCGTTGGATTGCATTTCCTAAGGGTTAAGTAGCGATGCTACGGCGGTAATTTTCCATCTGTGCCCTTTTCTTCCTCGCTGCCATCGCCATTGCTGCTGCTCATCTGCTTTTCCTGCGCTCATCTCCTCCTCAGCTCTAGACCACCTCCGCTCGTTTCCAAGCTATTTCCTGCGCTCTCATCGCCGTCGTGCAATGGGAAAGAAGAAAGGAGGCGTGCTACTGAATCTGTGGCCACCATTGCCGCGACGAAGAAGAAGGGTGGCCCCACTGCTGCGGGCACCAGTGCCGCCGCCGGCGAGAAAAAGAAGGTCGCGGGCACCCGTGTGACCAATGGCGCATGGCCTCCTTCTATCATCAAGGCTTCGGATCTCCGTCTTCTTCGCCAAGACGGAGTTATTTCTGCAGCAGTTGCCGATGCGTGCGTCCCCGGCGGTGAGACCATTCCTGTGCCTCCCGCTGGTTTTCGAGTGATGTTTCTTGCATTCGTCATTTGCGGTCTTTCTTTGCCTCTCCACCCCTTTCTTAGGGGTCTCCTTTGTTTCTACGGGCTCCAGCTCGGTCAGCTGTCCCCAAATTCAATTCTCCACATCACCTGCTTCATCACTCTTTGCGAGTGCTGGCTCAGAATCAAGCCGCACTTTGGCCTTTTCAAGCGCTTATTTAAACTGAAGCGTTAGTCCGCATCTGGCTCTCTAGTTTACGACGTAGGTGGTTGTGGAATCCATGTCGACCCGTCCGCCACCTACTTCGACATCAAGCTCGCCAAGTCCGTCTAGGGATGGAGGGACAAATGGTTTTATGTTCGCGACCAGAAGGCCAAGGACGAGCATTTTGGACTCGCGCCTTTCGATCCCGCGACTCCCTGTAAGAAGATGCGTTCTTGGAAGAACGTGATCATGCCTTCCGAACTCGCGCAGACAGACGTGTTATATCAACGCGTCTGCGACCTCGAGAGTCGCATAGGCGCAGAAGAGGGAGGCTGCGCCCTTGTCAGGACTTGGTTGCATCGTGTTTCAATGTTTCAATGGGGTGGTGCTGATGATGCCACTCGCGTGTCTGCCGATGGCATGTCCGCGAGTGTGGTAGATAAGAGGGTGCGACTGGTCACGAAGTACACATTCAAGGATGTGCTTCCGAACGAGCCAGTCGTTCCTCCTTTAGATGCTTCGAATCCTCCTCCGGAGGTATAGCTGTGCTACGCAGTAGCTTATTTTCGCGATTGCTTTTCTGTTGCTTACTTGCTCCTTTTGCTCATCTTTGCTGTTTGTATGCAGGATTAGGTGGTGTCGCCTTGTATGCCTCCTCTCCCTCAGGGTATTATTCCTTGTGAAGCTTTGGAAGAAGACGAGTCTGAGTCGACTGTCCCTTCTGATGTGGAAGAGGAAACCCCCGAGTCCGAGAGCCCAGATACTCGCAAGCGTTCGCGCAGCGAGGATTTCGACGCGTCGACTCCTTCGACTCTAGAAGGCACGGCTGTTGGCGTGGAGTCACCAATTCCAGCTATTCCTGTGAGGGCTGTGGCACCGTCTTCCCGCAAGAAGATGCGATTGCCCAAGGAGTCTTCGTCGGAGTCGGCGGAGGCCACGTTTGATCTTGACAAGTTTGACTGGTAAGTTTCCGAGTTCATTCCTTCTTTTCTGTTTTCTTCTTGTTGGCTTTGCTCTGGACTTTGCCCTTTTCTCAATGTGGATTTGGTCTTGCGGTCAAGAGGCGTCGTCGTCTTCTGGCGACGTCGTGTTTTTGAAGGAATCAGGAGTCGCGACCTCAAGGGCCAAGGTAGAGGTCGAGCGCGCTCCTTCTCCTCCGGTGGCGGCCCACTCCGGGCACAATTCTTCGAGCTCTCCTCACGTAGGGGAGCATCGAATAGTTGCTTGGATGACAGTTCAGCAAACTTCTTCGGAGTCGCTAGAGGACCATGTAAGTACATCTTTCTTTCTTTTTTAGTGTGACAGTCAACGCCTTCTGCTGCCCTCTATGATTCCTTGTTTTGTGCAATAGCCCCTTGTAAAGGAAGCCGGGCAAGTGGCGGAGCAGGTTATGGCGATGGGTCGCCAGCATGCGATGCTGGAGACGCGTCACCGCGTGGCCGAAAGTGAGTGCTTCCACGCTTATTCTTTTCATCTTCTCTCTGTTTTCGTATATTCGACTAATAGCCAATTATTGACTACCATGTAGCTGAGCATAACGCTTTACTGCGCAACGTCGCAACATTGGAGAAGACATTGGCCGCAGCTGTGAAGGGGCGCGATGAGGCAATCACGACTCGTGATGATGCCTAGAAGCGCGAAGAGGATTTGCGCGCCTCCTTTGCGGCCAGGGAAAAGTTGTTCGAGGAGCAACTGTTCTCAGTCGCCAAGGCCCTCTCAGGTACCTTTACTGGTGGATATTTTATTGATGCTCCTCTATGCTTCTAGAGTTTTGCCGGTGGCACTAGAAATTTGATCCATGTATTTTGGTGTAGATGCTGGCGACTTGAGTTTTGACCCGCAGGCCCTTCGTCGTGATGACGCTCTAGCCGGCGCGGTATCCGCGGTCGAGGACCGAAGCACCGTCGTCCAGGATACATTGTCCAAGGCCAAGGTTGCCCTTAGTCGCCTCCGGGAGGAGTTTATGCCAAAGGCGGAGCAGGTCGATAATATGGACGAGCTGGTGGAGTCACTCGCAGGGGGCGTGCCTGCTACTTACAAGAACTCCCTCCGGGCGGCTGGTGCGACGATGTCACTCGCCATGGTGCAAGCCCACGGAGTCGAGATAGATCCCTCTGCGGTGTCGAAGATGATGCCTGTTGGCGCGGATAGTCACCAGGTAGTCTTCGCTCCCTTTGCGACTGCCTATGCCAAATATGGCCATTCCTTGATTAATATCGTTGCCAAGTATTCGGAGCAGCTCCAACGTGCTAAGAAGGCGGCAAAAGCTTCGGCCTCAGGGGCAGGCAGAAATTCAGTGGCGTCTGATACTACCACGGACTTGATGAAGCCCCCGAAGGCGTCGAAGTCGAAGAAGCCAGCTGCTCCGGAGTTAGATTTTGTAATAGATGATGAATTGTCCTTTTGATCCAAAAACATGCCTGCTAGCGAGTGTGCTTGTGAATATTTATGCTTATCCTGAATGCACCTGTTCCCCTTGCCTTTGTGTTAATTTGGTCGCCTTATTTGCTTCTGTCTTGACTTGTGGTAGGGCACATCGAGTGGTCCCGTAGGGGGAACTCAGGACTCACCATCTCTTGATGAGACAGTGACACCGCCGCGCTCCAGGGTAGAGGAGCTGTGCTTGCTGTCGCGACTTCGTGACCGCGTGAAGCAGTTGGAGCATGAGTTTCCCCTGATCCGCGGTAACGTAGATGTGTGGAAGTCAAAGGCGGAAAAAGGCACCGCCCGCGAGCAATATCTGCTTGGCGAGGTGACGCAGCTGGGCGACTAGTTTAAGTGTTAGTTTGCTCGTCCTCATCTTTTCCTTTGTAGTTGGTCGTAGTGGTACGTTGTACTCATGCTGTTGGTGCTGCTTCGTGTAGTTGTTAGCGCACGCCATCCGCAGGAGGAGAGGGATAGGATTGCCATCCGCCTTCATGGTCTCACCCAGGAGCAACTTTAAGAGAGTGGATACTTCTGGGTGGATCATGATCGTGCGACTGCATTGGTGACCCTGCAGGATCGCGCTTCGCGAGTGCTGCTCTTCCTGAAGAAGTCGCAGTCATGTTTGAAGAATACCTATCAGGTGATGTTCCCGTTGGATGACACTCCATCAAGCCTGTTGGCTCTCCTGGCCAAATTTCAAGATATGTCCGCGGTTCGCGAGTGCGTGAGGCAGCAGTTGGTGGCTGGTGCCAAGGCTGCCCTCTCGATGGTGCGATTGCACAGGCCTGACATGGATGTCGCCGCCGTAGCTTCCGGTCTGCCAGCGCCGCCAGCCGGATCTGCTTGGAATATGGTGCCGCACTATCAGGCGGTGGACCGCCCAGCGAAGGAGATTGTCGACTTCTTCGAGGAACAAACCAATGTTCTTCTATTGCAGCAGTAACCAGATTTGTGTCCTGCATATAAGTGTATCTGTGCTGTAAGGTTCATATATTTGTTATAGATAATTTATTGTCAAACGTGTATAAACAGCTTTGTTAGCGTGAGGTGCGTTGCACTATGCGAGTCCTTTTCGTTAGCCTGGCCATCCCTTTGTCAACCTGCCAAGTGCGTTGCAGCTGGGTTGGGTTTTCATTAAGGGGTTTGATTGATGTGCCAGCTACTCAGGATATCACGTTTATTGGTTCGAAGAATAGATATATGTAGGGTGGCGCAGCCCCCGAGTATAAAATTGACAGAAGTGAAAAGAAAACACAGAGTTTTGGGGCACTTAGCTTTTGTTTATTTGGAGAACAGTACGAGGTACAATGTGTGGCTAAGTAGCCTTGGCTGGGTAGCCTTATTTGCGATGTAAAAGTAAAAACAGCTAGGGGTAGAAGAGTCGCAGTTGTGCGATGTTCCAAGGGTTGGAGTATGTGACTCCTGTCTCTAAGTCTTGAAGGCGATAGGCGCCACCTAGGATTACTTCTGTAATCAAGTATGGTCCTTCCCAGGGGGACTCGAGCTTGAGATGCCCCTGCTGCTTCAGTCGCAGGACCAGGTCACCTTCGACGAAGGATCTGGCACGAAGCCTTCTACTGTGGTAGTTGCGCAGGTTCTGCTGGTAGATCATGGATCTTTCTGCGGTGATTTCTCTTGCCTCGTCGAGGAGGTCTACGGAGTATTCGAGTGCAAGAGATGACTCTTGTTCGCTGTAAGCGACTATGCGCGGTGCCTTGTACCTTACTTCGGCGGGTAGTACCGCTTCTGCTCCGTGCACCATAAAGAATGGCGTGTAGCCTGTGGCGCTGTTTGGAGTTGTAAGTAGGCTCCCTAGTACGGATTGGAGCTCATTTGGCCAGCAACCCGTGGCTTGTTCGAGTGGTCGAAGGAGTCGCTTCTTGATGCTGCTGCAGACGAGCCCGTTTGCTTTTTCCACCTGACCGTTGGTCTGTGATGCGCGACTGAGGCATAAATGATGTTGATCCCTAGGTTTCCGCAGAATTCTTGGAACTCTTTGGATGTGAAGTTCGTCCCGTTATCAGTGATGATGCTGTGCGGCACGCCGAAGCGGTAGACGATGGACTCGAAGAACTTGACTGTGCTGTGACCTGATTGCTTGGTCACTGGCATGGCTTCAATCCACTTGGTGAATTTGTCGACTGCAACCAAAAGGTAGACGTAGCCTCCTTGCGAGGACCTTGGGAGCTTGCCCACCATGTCGAGCCCCCATTGTGCGAAGGGCCAGGCCAATGGAATAGGCCGTAGTTCTGCGCCTGGTGCGTGTGGTTTGTCCGCGAATCGCTAAAAAGCGTTGCACTTTTGGACTATGTCCTTGGCGTCGCGCATGGCCGTGGGCCAGTAAAATCCAGCTCGTAGAGCTTTGGCAACGAGGGCGCGACTGCCGGCGTGGTGTCCGCAAGTCCCCTCATGTATGTCGAGGAGGACTGCTCTTCCATCGGCCAGGGAGACGCATCGTTGTAACACGCCTATGATGCTGCGTTTATACAGTTCACCATTGATAACAGTGAATGCCTTGGAGCATCGCGCGATGTGTCGTGCGTCTGTCGGGTCGTCCGGTAGGCGTTTGCTGAGGATATATGTAATGTACGCCTGCGTCTAGGATTGTTCGATCATCATGACGCTCATTGGCCCTTCGAGTCCTATGTCTGGCTCCAAGTTATCGAGTTCCATTGGCTCATTGGGTGGCGTAGCCCCCGAGTCTGTTGCTGCGCTTGTTTTCTTCTCTGCGGCCTTTGGCTTGATGGAGCGTTCGCAGATGCGCTCGAGAAATACCCCAGGTGGTATGTGGGCGCAGGTAGAGCCTTTGTTGGCGAGTCTGTCCGCCTCCTCGTTGCTTTCGTGACCTACATGTCGCAACTCGCAACCATCGAAGTCTCCCTCGAGTGTATCGTAGAGGTCGCGGTATGCGATCATGTTGTCATTGAGTGCACCGCACTCGTGCATTGTTTGGTTGACGACCAGCTTGGAGTCGCCATATATGATGAGCCTCTTTGTGCTGCAGGCTTTTGCCATCCTCATCCCATGCAACAGGGCCTCGTATTCAGCCTCGTTTTTTGAGGCTGTGAACTGCATTCACAGGATGTATTTCAGCTTGTCCCCTTGAGGTGATGTCAGTATGACACCTGCTCCTGCTCCGTCTTTCCGCTTGGATCCATCGAAGTGCATTGTCCAGACATAGGACATATCTGGCTTGTCTAGGAGTTGGTTTTCCATCCAATGCACGAGGAAGTCAGGGAGAACTTGCGACTTGATTGTGTCGCGCTTTTCGTATGTGATGTCTCGTGGAGACAGTTCGATTCCCCAAAGCGCGACTCATCCCGTGGCGTCGGGGTTATTGAGGATATGTCCCAATGGGGCGTCGCTGACTACCATGATTGAGTGTTCCTGGAAGTAATGGCGCAGTCGCCGGGCGGTCATGAAGACGCCGTACGCCAGCTTCGGGTAGTGTGGGTACCGCTGTTTTGTTGGCGTGAGGACCTCGCTGAGGTAGTATACCGGGCGTTGTACGCCATGGATCTTGTTTTACTCGGCCTGCTCGACGACGAGTACTGTACTGACCACTTAGTTGGTAGGCTAGATGTACAACAGTAGTGGCTCCCTTTCTCGTGGAGTCACCAGTACTGGCAAGATGGATAATAGGCGCTTGAGATCTTTGAATTCTTCTTGCGCTTCCTTGGTCCACTCGAATTTGTTAGCTTTGCGGAGGAGCTGATAGAAGGGCAGTGCCTTTTCTCCCATTCGACTGATAAATCGACCGAGGGCCGCGATTCGTCCGGCTAGTTGCTGGACACCTCTAATGTTCTTTGGCTTCTCCATTGCTAGTATGGCCTTTATCTTTTTCGGGTTTGCCTCAATCCCTCTCACGGAGATGAGATACCTGAGCAGCTGCCCAGATGGTACGCCGAAGGCGCATTTGTCCGGATTGAGCTTAATCCGGTAACGATCGAGATTGGCGAATGTTTTGTGCAAGTCGTCGATTAGAGAGGCTTCCTCCTTGGTTTTGATTACTATGTCGTCGACATAGACTTGGATGTTGCGACCCAATTGCTCCTTGAGGCAAGCCTGCATGCACCATTGGTAGGTGGCTCCCGCATTTTTTAGCCCGAAGGGCATTGTGTTGTAGCAGAACACACCGAAGGGCGTTGTAAACGCGGTCTTCTCCTGGTCTTCCTCCTTCATTCGAATTTGGTTATAGCCTGAGTAGGCATCGACGAAGCAGAGGCGCTCGCATACAGCGGTGGAGTCGATGATTTGATCGATCCGTGGTAGCGGGAAGTGATCTTTTAGGAAGTGCTTGTTTAAAGAAGTGAAGTCCACGCACATCCGTAGGATGTCCGTGTCCTTTTTGGCACCAGCACCGTATTGGTGAGCCAAGTGCTTACCTTGATCTCGCGTATGAATTTGGCCTCGAGGAGTCTGTTGATCTCCATTCCGACTGCCTGCGCTCGTGTCTCAGACAGTCGCCTGATTGTTTGCTTGACTAGCCTTGCGTTGGGGTTGACGTTGAGTGCGTGCTCGGCGAATTCCCTGGGAACTCCTGGCATGTCCGCAGGACACCAGGAAAAAATTTCCCAGTGCTCACGGAGGAATTCGACGAGCGCGAGTTCCTATGCGGGACTGAAGTTGTTGGCGATGAGGGCCGTTTTGGCAGGATCTGTCGGATGGACCTGCACCTTCTTTGTGTGCACAGATGAGTCGAAGGAGAGATCAGGTGAGCTTGGCCTACTCAGGGGAGGCAGACTGTTGTCTGTCGTTTCCTTCAATCTCGCGAGCTCTTCCTGCATGCCGAAGGACTGGGAGATTCTGTTGAATTCCCTGTCACAACTGTCAGATCGCTCAAAGCTCCCGTTGATCGTGATGATGCCGTTGGGACCTGGCATTTTCATCTGCAGGAAGGCGTAGTGGGGTACCGCGATGAACCTAGCGAATGCGACGCGTCTGAGGATGCAGTGGTATTGTGAGGGCCAGTCGACGACCTCAAAGTCGATGCGCTCGTGCCAGAAGTTCTTTGGCGTGCCGAATATGACGTCGAGGTTGATTTTTCTGAGAGGGTATACGCCTTTCCCTGGGATGATGCCGTGGAACGTTGTGTCCGATGCCTCCAGGCAGGTTAGAGGGATCCTCATTGCTCGCAAGGTACTCGCGAATATGAGGTTGATGCCGCTTCCGCCATCCATGAAGACGCGACTCATGTCGAAGCCTCCAATTTGCGCCTCGAGTACGAGGGGGCAATGACCTGGGCGAGGTACTGGAGGCAGGTGGTCGCGTTTATCGAAGGTAATGCACGACTCACTGCCACTAAGGTACTCAGTGGTGGATGGTGGTGAGTGCGTGGCCAAGTTGACTTGGCAAGTGATGGCTTTCTGCACCCTGTTGGAGGGGCGCCCCTTTTGGATCATCAAGGTACCCATGGCCCGTGGGTACGGTTCTCCTCCGTGGTGCTGGTCCGGTGCAGCTCCGTTTGGGGGTGGCCCCGGTGGTGGTGGCGGTGCGCCATGTGCCATGGTGCCTGGAGTGGCTCCGTAGCCTCTTTCGACTGCGTTGCGGTTCATCCGAACCAATCCCTCGTGTAGCTTGAGGAACTCGCGGCAGTCCTTGTGGAGGTGGCTGGACTTTCTCTTGCTGTCATGCTTGTCGATGTAGAAGTGTACCGAGCATGGCCCGGACAGTTTTTCCTCGATGGAGGTCGCGGGTGCCTCGTCGCGAGTGCGGCGTTGCCACACTTGCATGGTTTTCCCGGAGTCGCGGTATCCGCCGCTGCGATATCCGCTGTTGCGATTGTCGTCGTGTCTATCGGTGTAGCCGGCTGCGACCATGTTGACATCGTCACGGTCGTCGTAGATGCGCATGCGACGTTTGCCTCGGCGGTCGCATCTCCGTTTGAGTTCTGCCTCCTCGTCGGAGTGGGTGCGGTTCTTCACCGAATCTTCTCCATCAGCCCACCGATTTGCGATCTCCATCAGGTGGTCGATGCTCTGGGGCTTCGAGCGGCCCAGCTCCTCCCTGAGCTCTAGACGGCGGACGCCACCGTTGAATGCATCAGTCGCGCGGTCCTCCGAGATGTTTTCCGTGGAGTTCTTGATGATGGACCACCTTTGGATGTATGAGCGCAGCGATTCGCCAGATCTTTGCTGGCAGCATCTCAGTTCTTCGATTGATGCGGGCCGTTTGTACGTGCCCTTAAAGTTGCGCACGAAGCTGTAAACCAGCTCATCCCAACTGCGAATGGATCCGAGTGGGAGGTTATTGAGCCATGCTCGGGCAGCGCCCTGCAGCTGTAGCTGCAAACATTGCATGGCAGTACTTCGACTGCCTCTGTGGAGCCTGGCGGAGGAGATGTGATCCTCTAGCCAGATTTTAGGGTCTTGTAGACCATCGAACTTCGGATTTTCCGACGGAAGTTTAAACCCCTTAGGCATTCGCTTCTGCCTAATGGATCTGCTGAAGCATCTGGCGCCGCAGAGCTCCCCGTCTTCCTCTTCCGAGTCAGTCGACCGAGCACGTCGTGCCCTTGACTTGTCGATCTTCCGTTGTGTGAGGTCATTGCACGCATCGTAGTCGCGATCGTGTCGCTGTGAGCGACGGCGTCGACACAGGTCGTGACTGTCATTGCTGGATGAGGGCGAGGAGTAGTGTTTTTGCCAGCGCTTTGCCCTTTTTTGGGTCTGGTACCGGCTCCTTGTCAAGGGCGGCCTCGATTAGCCCCAAACCCGCGATCGTAGATCGGTGCATGGTGGTTCGGGGATCTCCAGCCGGTGGCTGGTTGTTGAGGAGGTACATGGTGGCTGCTGTCACCGCGGCCTGTGGCATCCTGGGGACCACGTTGCCTCTCGTGTCGACTGTCATAGAGCCCAAGTCGAGGACTTCCGCGACGTCTATGCGCTCTTGTTCGGTGAGGTGAGCCATTCGCGACTGCCTCTTCTTGGCGATGTACTCGTTGCCTCGTGAGGAGGATCCTCCGTAAGAGGAGAGCCCAGCGCGACGAAGGCTCGACTCGTCCGCCGCCTTTTTTCGTGCCTCAAGTTGCACGATTGCTTGTTTTTGGCGCGTGAACTCTTCTTTTAGGAGCCAGTGGTAACCCATCAGTAGTTCCTGCGGGGACCCAAGGGGTAGAGGTGCACCTCGTAGGGCTTCGCGGCAACGCTCCCACTCTTGCTCGTTGAGCCTGATTACGACGCGTTCGCCGGTTTGTTCATTGATTATGCTAGGAGGTTCGACTGCTCCCCCGTTGGCGCCGTTACCGCCGTTGCCACCATTGCCAGTGTTACCGCCATTGTCGCGATTGGCGGAGGTGTCGCCTGCGTTAATGACGGCGCACATGAAGTGATTGGGGAAAGTGCTGCTTCCAGAACTTTCAGATTCGGAACCGTAGGTTCCATCTTCTGTGGCCAGATTGCTCAGATCGGAGTCGCGACGGCTGTCGCTGATCGTGTTCCCGACTGCCACCGGAGTATTGAGCTCGCTGAGGGTGCCGATCGATGGAGCGAACCATGATGCCGGGGCAATTGCCCGTGCTGTCGGTTGATCAGGCATGCGAAGCGTGCCCATCTGACCAACTTGGAAGCGGAAGTTCCCAATCGCCAGGCTAATTCCGTCGCCCATGGATTCGAAGGCCGGGCAGGTGGCCGGCGTGTGGACGGTGAAGTCGAAGGCGCCGAAGAGCTGTCAAATCTCCACTGTTGTGGAGTTGTAGATCGCAGTTGATGGGGCCGAAGAAGCCACAACATCAGCACTGCCAATTCCCACAGACGGCGCCAATTGACGAGGGTTTAACTCATCAATGCCCATTGTTATGGACTTGGGTTTTGGAGAAGGAGGGAGTGCTGGAGACATCTATCGGCTAGCAAACAAGCACACAGGAGACAAAGGATTTACCCAGGTTCAGGCCTCGTAGAGGTCCCTACTCCTGCTTGTCTGCTCGTGGAATTATCGAAGGAGTCGAAAGTTACAATGGTGCACAGATGCAATCTGGCAAGAGTCGTGGAAACTAGGGTTGCGTGTGTTCTCCTTGCTGCCCCCTCCTAGCATTTGTATAGATAGGCTGGGACTCGGGTAGTAGGTCGAGTCGGTTACAAGTTAGGGTTTTCCCCTTCGAACTTTCTATCTTTAGCTCCTTCTTGCCCTTCAAGCAATCGAGAGTCCACAGGTTACTCGAGTCCTTTCATCTGGGCCTTGGCGACACCGTGGGCATGTACGTATATAGACCGTATATACCAAGCTCGAGTACCTGTAGGGTATACCCATGTCACCTACGATGCTACAGCGACTCCGACCTAGTCGCCGACCAAGTGGCCGGGACATGCGACGCTGTTTCCCCAACAATGATAGCGTACCGCCAGGCCGTCGACCAACTGGGAGGACACTTCGATGGCTATTCCGTCGAGTGGATCGACAGGCGTAAAAATGAGGAGGCGGACGCCCTTTCCCGCATCGGATCGGGTCGACAGGCGCCACCAGTAGGCGTCTTCCTCGACATCATCCACAAGCCCTCTGTCAGCCCACCAAAGGAGATCGACGTCGGGATCCCACTACAACCAGAACCGGCCTTAGTCGCCATGGTTGTGGAACCTAGTGACTGGACAACGCCATACGTCGCCTTCCTGGAACACAAACTCCTACAGAGCAACGAGACAGAGGCACGAATGATCGTACGCCGCTGCAAATCCTTCGTCATCATCAATGGCGAGCTCCACAAGCGCAGCGTGACCGGCGTGTTCCAGAGCTGCGTACGGCCAGAGGAAGGCCGCAAGATCCTCCAGGACATTCACGCCGGTGACTGCGGCCATCACGCCGGTGCCAAGTCGCTAGTCGCCAAGGCCATGCAGCACGGTTTCTACTGGCTCACCGCACACGCTGATGCCACCGACGTCGTCCAAAGATGCGTCGGATGCCAGAAGTACGCCAACCAGACGCACCTTCCTGGTTCGGCGCTCAAGACAATCCCCGTCACATGGCCATTCGCCGTATGGGGCATGGACATGGTTGGCCCGTTCAAGAAGGCCCCATCTGGCTTCACTCACCTCTTGGTCACAGTCGACAAGTTCACCAAATGGGTGGAGGCCAAGCCGATCAAGAAGTGCGACGGCAAGACGGCTACCAAGTTCCTCCACGAACTCATCTACCGGTAAGCTACCCACACAGCACCATCACAGCCAACGGCACCAACTTTGCCAAGGGAGCCATGGCAGAATTCTGTGAGGAGCACGGCATACGACTCGACCTCGCATCAGTCGCCCACCCGGAGTCAAATGGCCAAGCAGAGCGCGCCAACTAGAGCGTCCTCCACGGTCTCAAGCCGCGACTATAGGTGCCCCTTGAGCGCACCCTAGGATGTTGGGTCGACGAGCTCCCCTCTGTGATATGGGGGATCCGCCCCTCCGTCAACCGATCAACCGGGTTCACGCCTTTCTTCATGGTGTATGGCGCCGAGGCCGTAATACCAACAGACCTAGAGCATGACTCCCCTCGAGTCGCCAACTACGTCGAGGCGGCCAATGAGACTGCCCGCCAAGACAACGTCGATCAACTTGACGAAGCACACGACCAGGCTCGCTCCCACACCGCCATATACCAGCAAGGACTTCGCCGTTATCACAGCCATAGAGTGCGAACTCGCACCTTCCAGGAATCGACCTAGTCCTACGATTGGCCTAGGACAAGAAGGGCATGCACAAGCTCTCTCCCCCATGGGAGGGGCCATTCGCCATAGGCCAAGTCCTTGGCAACGACGCCTACTACCTCATCGACATACGAGGTGATGGCCAGTTGGAGGTCGGGAGGCCATGGAATGTCAACCTCCTCAGGAAGTTCTACACTTAGAACCACACAATGTACTCTGTCGGAATATATAAATGAAATTCATTCGGATCGCACAAATTGTGCCCACTCGCCATATTCTTGTGCCACTCGCACTCGTACACGCAAGCAATACACCATTCACGAAAGTAAACCTCTGGTCGAGCAACCGGCACGGCAAAGTAGTGCGGCAAAAGGGCACCAGAAGTATTCGGGCGTTGTGTCGTCCACGAAAAACGCCAACCCGGAGCCGCCATTGGAGTCGCCTAGCCCGACTGGCCCACTGGGCCAAGACATCCGATACACGCTCCCCACAACGACCTGTCCCCCCCAACCCTCGAGCAAAGCGACTCGAACGATTAAGTACCACGCATGGGGACTCCGCAAAACGGGGACCCCATGCGGCTCGGGAACACACCTAGTAAGAGAGTTTCCTAGGGCTCGCCAAGCGACTGGCTCTCCGGGCCAGGGGAGGAGACGCGTTACAAACAACGCATTCATAACCTGCAACAGGATCACGACCAATACGGTCGAGCACAATGCTCGGGGACTCGTTCACAAGCGAACCCTACTCGCGCTCAGGGACTCGCCACTCAGGAGATGCGAGGGATAAAAACAAACGCGAAAACAAATCAAACACATAGAAATACACAATCAAGTTATACCCCATTAAAGGGCGGACGCGCTCGGGGACTTGCTCAAATTGTTGAACAAAACACTGCCTTAATAATAACACAAGTCGACCAAGTCCCTGCGACATGGATTACAAAAACATCATACAATGTTCGCCACTTGGCATCTATTACAACTATTACATCTGCTTACTCCATAGGCCCTGAGGAAGAAGAAGCGCCACCACCCTTGACGCGCACAAAGGGCCGCCACGGGTTCACCGGGTACGTGGTCAACGACTTCCCCAATGACGACCAGAAGGGCTGCTCCGACTTCATGTCGCGGTGCTCCGGCTCAGGGTAGCCAGGAGCCAGCACCGTCTCCTGGTACGGCAGAAGATCCCCCATCGCCAAGACATGATCGGCATAAGGAGTGGCCTTCGCAGTTAGCTTCAGCACCTCCGACATCTCCACCATGCCGGTCGCCGAGGGATAGCCACTCGTAACGTTGTCCAGATCGAAGTCGTCTAGGAAATGTGCGAGACCCAAGCTCAACGCTATGGCGGCCCCGTGTCTGAACGCGGAACGCGTCCTCCACTCCACAACCGCGGGCACCTCCTCTAGATAGCGCCACACCTCCTTGAGCCCCCCAGGGATGACTTCGGTGGGAGACATGCCCTGAAGAGCCGCCTAGACACACAACGCCGAGGCCGTGGCTGCATTCACGACGGCAGTCACGCACTGTGAGGCGGTATAAGTCTGCACCACCTGGTCGCTTTGGCCTGCCACGGCTGGAAAATCAAATGTCAGTGAAACAATGAAACCCCCAAAGTAGAGACCTGACAAAAGGATAAGGCAAATGACAGAAACTCACCAAGAAGCTTGCGGCAATTCTCCTTGACGTGCTTCTCCAAACTGGCCTGCTCGTTATGCAGTCCCACGATGACAGAGTCCGTGGCCTTGCGTTCCTCTTCAGCGGCGGCGACGACAGCCTTTGCCCGTTCTTCCGAAGAAATTGAGGCTGCCTTAGCATCCTCCAACTCCTTGACCAAGGAGGCCACTCGCTCATTCGCCGCGTCCAGTTCGGCGAGTGGGACATACCCCTCATGGGCCTTGGAGACCTCAGCCGGGAAACCTTCTGCAAGTGGAGATGTCAGAGTATTGCATAAAACTAGCTCACAACAAGCAAAGAAGAACAACGCCAAACACTCACCGATCCTCTCCTGAAGCCACCAGTTCATCTCTTGCGCCTCGCGCAAGTCACGCTCCAGGCGCTCTCGGGCAGCCTGCCAATTAGTCGACTCCCGCTGCAACTCCTTCAAAACAACGAGCCCAGCTAAGCATTGGGAGGAAAAAGAAAGACCAGTTCCCAGCCGCTGAAATTCCACGACCAGGAACTCGGGGACTGGAGAAGGAAGAAAAAACAAAAACCAGTTCCCAGCCGCTGAAATTCAACGACTAGGAACTCGGGGACTGGAGAAGGAAGAAAAAACAAAAACCAGTTCCTAGCCGCTGAAATTCAGCGACTAGGAACTCGGGGACTGGAGAATATAGGAAAATAAAGACAATCCCCAGCCGCTGAAATTCAGCGACTAGGAATTCGGGGACTGGACATACCTGAATAACAGCGTCGAGCATCTTGTGAAGTTCAGCAGCGTCGGTAGACGGGACCATGAAGGAGGTGCGTCCGCGGTGGGCCCCAATCTCCGTGTCCACGATTTCGAGGAACTACGAAGATTGCGCATCCGCAACACTTGGAAACCCCCTCGTCATAAAGCGGGGGAATGTCGCTGACGCCCTGGCAGGGGCGCTGGCCGCCGGGACTGGCAACTCCGGCACGGACGCAGCTAGTGCTGGCTCTGATCGCGTCGCCGCCCCCTCTTCAACAAACGGCGCAGCTGCCAGCCCCGCGGCGCTCCCCCCCGGTCGCGGCGTCATCAGCGCCCCCCTTCTGTTTCTTCACGACTTCAGTAGATGCGACATCCTCGGAGGCCTTCCTCTTCTTGGGCAGATCACCATCTCCCGTGACAGTGGCCGGGGGAATCTTGGCAACTGAAGGGCGACCAATCTTCTTAGTCCCCGACCTGCACGAGCCCTTCCAATCAGCACAACCACGACACGAAAGAAGCAAAGCAAATCAGGACAGGAAAGCACAACTTACTTTGTGACCGGAAGAACACGAAGCCCGGTACTGATATGGGTAGGCCTGTCCAACTCGGGGCCCAACTTGCGACTGAGCCCCCGCTCGAATACATCCGAAGCCCACGAAACTGAGGGCTTCCTTGACGATGAAGCCGCAGTCGCCGGGATCTCCGGTTCTGACGCCGCTGCCTTCAACGCCTGTGGCGACTTGGGCGGCACCACTTCGGTCGCTTCTTGGCTTGGGACCCCCGAGGTCGACGGCACGATCGTCACCAGGGACACCTCTACCACCACCTCCGTATCCTCGCCCTCCAACCCCTTCGTCGGGATTGCGGCCCTTGGGACCTCGTGCGAGACTTCGGGAGATCCTTCGTCGTCGGAGTCGGAGTCGTCGTCCGACCCGAACACCACTGATGACCTGCCTGGTGATGCATGCCTTTTTGCCGGCGACTTGGGCCGGCGTGGGGGCTTCGAAGGCGTAGCGGTGCGCCGGGACGTCTGCTCCTGGGCGACCTCGTCGCCTTCTTCGAACTCGTCCAGGCTGTGGCTCGCTTCGACCTCTCGCTGTTTCTGCATTCGGGTCTTGCGGGCCACAGGCGCTGGGGGAGCGACCTCTTCTTCTTCCCCGTCGCTATCGGAAGGATCCCCCTCGGAATCTTCCTCCAGTTCCTAGGGAACTTCTTCATCAAGCGGAGGGAGCCAACCCTCCAATACATGAAAAAGCTGAGAACCACTGCGAGTCAAAACACGCCAAGCGAAAAGAATGAAATTGGAATACGAACGCAGCGATTGGAAAGAAGACTTACTGTAGGGGCTTCGTTCTTCACGGGAGTATACGGGGCGACTCCGACCGCTGCGCCCGTGAACTCCGCGTCGGTGATCTTCTTCAGGGTGGCCTTGTAATCTTCGGCCTCCCACAACTCCTTGCTGGTGCAAGATGGATCATGCTTCCCGTTGTACTCGTACATCCAGTGTGGACGAGCCGCCATCGGAACCAGGCGCCGCCCGAGCCAGCAATTGTAGAGGTTGATCGGAATCAACCCCTAGTCCTTCAGCTTCTAGATCTGATCCATCATTTCTGCGACGGCCATCCATTGATCTTCAGGGAGCTTCTTTGGCGCCAGTCAGCGGGGCTCGCTTCTCTCGGCGACGAATTCAAGAAGGGAGACCTCGTCGAAGGGAGTAGCTTCCTTGATGTAGAACCAGCTTTTCTTCCACTTGCTGGCGGCCTTCTTCGGCAGGAGGAACTTGACGAAGTTGGCCTTCGGCTTCAAGTGGAAGGTGACCCCGCCTATTGCCAACATCAAGCCGCT
The DNA here is from genome assembly GCA_910589775.1 of Avena eriantha. Classification (NCBI taxonomy): domain Eukaryota; kingdom Viridiplantae; phylum Streptophyta; class Magnoliopsida; order Poales; family Poaceae; genus Avena; species Avena eriantha. The sequence continues at coordinate 314,780,351 of OU342740.1, read as the reverse complement.
GGACGCCTCGCGCCCGATGCGGCTGTGGAAGAGGTCCAGCCACAGCGGGAAGTATGGCCTGTAGCCGAGGTAGCACTCGCAGAAGGCGACGAAGATCGCCAGCTGCTCGATGCTATGCGGACCAAGATCTGAGGGCTTGATCGCGTAGTACGCACAGAAGCGGCGGAAGAAGACCGAAGTGGGGAACCCTAAGCCCCTCTCGAGATGGCTGGTGAAGCAGATGAACTCGCTGGGCCGCAGTTTCGGCTCGGTCTCGGAAGAGGGGGGAACTCACCAATTCCCCTTGCGGAGCACCCCGGCGTCCTCGAAGGATTTCAGCTAGGCTGTGGTGCACTTGGATTTTCCCCACGAGCCTTTTGGAGGCGCCATTGAGTGAAAAGTGGAATCGCGCGACGTGAGGAGAATAGGTCGGGAGGAAGAAGAAAGGAAGATCAAATGAGGAAGGATGCAGAATGCGAAGCAGGATCACGAAGCTGATCCATCACTCCCCTTATATGGGAAAAGTCACCTGCCAAAATCGGGATAGCTGTTACGCATGGTAATTGCGCCGTAGTTTCCGTTGGAAATTCCAACGGATAGTTTGACTAAGGTTGACGATCCAACTCCTGTGGTCCACTCGCCACCCGCCAATCTCTCTTCTCGCCGAAATGATGACTGGGCAGCAATGATGTTCATTAAAGTGACGAGTGGGGCTGTGGAGAAATTCTCCTCGGCATTATTAGAGTCCATCACTGATTTGACTGGGTGCCCAAATTGGGCTCGCCTACTTCAAGCACCAAAGGACGCCGGCGCCTGCATCAACGATGGCCTCGGGGACTACTGATGGGGATATGCCAAAGGAGGTATGCTCAGCAGTACGTTTTGAGTGGGCCGGAAGGCCCGCGAGTCCGCCTGGAGGACAGCGACTGGACTCTGAGGAAAGGAGAGGCCCATCGACTGGCGACCGGAAACCCATAAGCGTAGCAGAAGCCCAGTCGGATTAGGTTAAAAGCCCCCGGATCCTTATCTTGTTCGGGGACAGCTTGTAAACCCTAGCGAGGTGCTTCATATATAAACCTCCCTAGGGTATCGTAGAGACTTATGTTCATCATACACCCCCTCAAGCGACTCGCTGCCTAGCCACCGAGCTCGCCACCGTTGTAACTCGCTCTCTCATAATCCAATCTAGCAGGAGTAGGTCTTTACCCTCCGGGGGGCCGAACCTGGGTAAACCCCTGTGCACCTGCCCCCATCTCACACCGTAGATGGCCGCCAACTCTTCCTCACGAAACTCTCAATCGCTACCCATGGCAGCGACTGCCGTGGCCATTTCCACGACAATGTGTGTTCTTTCCACAAACAACATATGGATCAACCAGTGGTTATTACATGTGTGTTCTTTCCAGAAATCACATATGGATCCACTAGAGTCATTTCATGTGTGTTCTTTTCACAAACCACATATGCATCAACCAATGTCATTGCTTGTGTGTTTTTTTCACAAACCACATATGGATCCACCAGTGTTCACTACATGTGTGTTCTTTCCACAAATCACATATGGATCAACCATAGTTCACTGCATGTGTGTTCTTTCCTCCAAACCACATATGGATCCACTAGAGTCATTGCATGTGTGTTCTTTCCACAAACCACATATGGACCCACTAGAGTCAATGCATGTGTGTTCTTTCCACAAACCACACATGGATGAACCAATGGCATTGCATGTGAATTCATTTCACAAACCACATATGGATCAACCAATGGCATTGCATGTGTGTTCTTTCCACAAACCACACATAGATCCACCAGAGTCATCGGGTGTGTGTTCTTTCCACAAACCACATATGGATCGACCAATGGCATTGCATGTGTGTTCTTTCCACAAACCACACATGGATCCACCAGAGTCATTTCATGTGTGTTCTTTCCGCAAACCACATATGGATCAACCAGTGTCATTGCATGTGTGTTCTTTCCACAAACCACATATGGATCAACAACTATCATTGCATGTGTGTTCCTGTCATGAACCACACATGGATCAACCAATTTCATTGCAGGTGTGTTCCTGTCATGAACCACATATGGATCCACCAGTGTTCATTGCATGTGTGTTCCTGTCATGAGCCACACATGGATCAACCAGTGGTCATTGCATGTGTGTTCTTTCCACAAACCACATATGGACCCACCAGTGGTCATTGCATGTGTGTTCTTTCCACAAACCACATATGGATCAACCAATAGCATTGCATGTGTGTTCTTTTCACAAACCACATATGGATCCACCAGTGTTCACTGCATGTGTGTTCTTTCGACAAACAACATATGGACCCACTAGAGTCATTGCATGCGTGTTCTTTCCAGAAACCACACATGGATTAACCAATGGCATTGGATGTTTGTTCTTTTCACAAACCACATATGGATCAACCACTGTTCACTGCATGTGTGTTCTTTTCACAAACCACATATGGATCAACCAGTGTTCTTCGAATGTGTGTTGTTTCCACAAACCACATATGTATCAACCAATGGCATTGCTTGTGTGTTATTTCCACGAACCACACATGGATAAACTAGTGGCATTGCATGTGTATTCGTTTCACAAACCAAATATGGATCAACCAAAGGCATTGCATGTGTGTTCTTTCCACAAACCACACATGGATCCACCAGAGTCATTGCATGTGTGTTCTTTCCACAAGCCACATATGGATCCACTAGAGTCATTGGATGTGTGTTCTTTTCACAAACCACATATAGATCAACCAGTGTCATTGCATGTGTGTTCTTTTCACAAATCACATATGGATTAACCAGTGTCATTGCATCTGTGTTCTTTCCACGAACCACATATGGACCCACTAGAGTCATTGCATGTGTGTTCTTATACTAAAACCAGCACTAGAATCATTGCATGTTTTTTTTCACAAACCATAAATGGATCCACCAATGTCATTGCATGTGTGTTCTTCCCGCAAACCACATATGGATCAACCAATGGCATTGCATGTGTGTTCTTTCCACAAACCACACATGGATCAACCAATGTCATTGCATGTCAATTCCTGTCATGAACCACGTATGGATCCACAAGTGTTCATTGCATGTGTGTTCCTGTCATGAACCACACATGGATCAACCAGTGGTTATTGCATGTGTGTTCTTTCCACAAACCACATATGGACCCACTAGTGGTTATTCCATGTGTGTTCTTACCACAAATCGCATATCGATCAACCAATTGCATTGCATGTGTGTTCTTTTCACAAACCACATATGGATCCACCAGTGTTCACTTCATGTGTGTTCTTTCCACAAATCACATATGGATCAGCCAGTGTTCACTGCATGTGTGTTCTTTCTACAAACAACATATGGACCCACTAGAGTCATTGCATGTGTGTTCTTTTCACAAACCACATATGGATCAACCAATGGCATTGCATGTGTGTTCTTTTTCACAAATCAGATATGGAACCACCAGTGTTCAATTCATGTGTGTTCTTTCCACAGACCACTTATGGATCCACCAGTGTTCATTGCATGTGTGTTCTTTTCCACAAACCACATATGGATCCACTAGAATCATTGAATGTGTGTTCTTTTCACAAACCACATATGGACCCACTAGAGTCATTGCATGTGTGTTCTTATGCTAAAACTAGCACTAGAGTCATTGCATGTGTGTTCTTTCCACAAACCACATATGGATCAACCAATGTCATTGCATGTGTGTTCCTGTCATGAACCACATATGCATCAACCAATGGCATTGCATGTGTGTTATTGTCACAAACCACATATGGATCAAACAATGTCATTGCATGTGTGTTCCTGTCATGAAACACATATGGACCCACTAGTGGTCATTGCATGTGTGTTCTCTCCACAAACCACATATGGATCCACCAGAGTCATTTCATGTGTGTGTTCTTTTCACAAACCACATATGCATCAACCAATGGCATTACATGTGTGTTCTTTTCACAAATCACATATGGATCCACTAGTGTTCATTGATTTAGTGTTCCTGTCATGAACCACATATGGATCAACCAATGTCATTGCATGTGTGTTCCTGTCATGAACCACATATGGACCCACTAGAGTCATTGCATGTGTGTTCTTTCCACAAACCACATATGGATCCACTAGAGTCATTGCATGTGTGTTCTTTCCACAAACCACAGATGGATCAACCAATGTCATTGCATGTGTGTTCCTGTCATGAACCACATATGCATCAACCAATGGCATTGCATGTGTCTTATTGTCACAAACCACATATGGATCAACCAATGTCATTGCATGTGTGTTCCTGTCATGAAACACATATGGACCCACTAGTGGTCATTGCATGTGTGTTCTCTCCACAAACCACATATGGATCCACCAGAGTCATTTCATGTGTGTGTTCTTTTCAAAAACCACATATGGATCAACCAATGGCATTACATGTGTGTTCTTTTCACAAATCACATATGGATCCACTAGTGTTCATTGCTTTAGTGTTCCTGTCATGAACCACATATGGATCAACCAATGTCATTGCATGTGTGTTCCTGTCATGAACCACATATGGACCCACTAGAGTCATTGCATGTGTGTTCTTTCCACAAGCCATATATGGATCCACTAGAGTCATTGGATGTGTGTTCTTTTCACAAACCACATATAGGTCAACCAGTGTCATTGCATGTGTTTTCTTTTCACAAATCACATATGGATCAACCAGTGTCATTACATCTGTGTTCTTTCCACAAACCACATATGGACCCACTAGAGTCATTGCATGTGTTTTCTTATACTAAAACTAGCACTAGAGTCATTGCATGTTTTTTTCACCAACCATATATGGATCCACCAATGTCATTGCATGTGTGTTCTTTCCGCAAACCACATTTGGATCAACCAATGGGATTGCATGTGTGTTCTTTCCACAAACCACACATGGATCAACCAATGTCATTGCATGTCAATTCCTGTCATGAACCACATATGGATCCACAAGTGTTCATTGCATGTGTGTTCCTGTCATGAACCACACATGGATCAACCAGTGGTTATTGTATGTGTGTTCTTTCCACAAACCACATATGGACCCACTAGTGGTTATTCCATGTGTGTTCTTACCACAAATCGCATATCGATCAACCAATTGCATTGCATGTGTGTTCTTTTCACAAACCACATATGGATCCACCAGTGTTCACTTCATGTGTGTTCTTTCCACAAATTACATATGGATCAGCCAGTGTTCACTGCATGTGTGTTCTTTCTACAAACAACATATGGACCCACTAGAGTCATTGCATGTGTGTTCTTTTCACAAACCACATATGGATCAACCAATGGCATTGCATGTGTGTTCTTTTTCACAAATCACATATGGAACCCCTAGTGTTCACTTCATGTGTATTCTTTCCACAAACCACTTATGGATCCACTAGTGTTCATTGCATGTGTGTTCTTTTCCACAAACCACATATGGATCCACTAGAGTCATTGAATGTGTGTTCTTTTCACAAACCACATATGGACCCACTAGAGTCCTTGCATGTGTGTTCTTATACTAAAACTAGCACTAGAGTCATTGCATGTGTGTTCTTTCCACAAACCACATTTGGATCAACCAATGTCATTGCACGTGTGTTCCTGTCATGAACCACATATGCATCAACCAATGGCATTGCATTTGTGTTATTGTCACAAACCACATATGGATCAACCAATGTCATTGCATGTGTGTTCCTATCATGAACCACATATGGACCCACTAGAGTCATTGCATGTGTGTTCTTTCCACAAGCCACATATGGATCCACTAGAGTCATTGGATGTGTGTTCTTTTCACAAACCACATATAGATCAACCAGTGTCATTGCATGTGTGTTCTTTTCACAAATCACATATGGATCAACCAGTGTCATTGCATCCGTGTTCTTTCCACAAACCAGATCTGGACTCACTAGAGTCATTGCATGTGTGTTCTTATACTAAAACTAGCACTAGAGTCATTGCATGTTTTTTTCACAAACCATATATGGATCCACCAATGTCATTGCATGTGTGTTCTTTCCGCAAACCACATATGGATCAACCAATGGCATTGCATGTGTGTTCTTTCCACAAACCACACATGGATCAAACCAATGTCATTGCATGTCAATTCCTGTCATGAACCACATATGGATCCACAAGTGTTCATTGCATGTGTGTTCCTGTCATGAACCACACATGGATCAACCAGTGGTTATTGCATGTGTGTTCTTTCCACAAACCACATATGGACCCACTAGTGGTTATTCCATGTGTGTTCTTACCACAAATCACATATGGATCAACCAATTGCATTGCATGTGTGTTCTTTTCACAAACCACATATGGATCCACCAGTGTTCACTTCATGTGTGTTCTTTCCACAAATCACATATGGATCAGCCAGTGTTCACTGCATGTGTGTTCTTTCTACAAACAACATATGGACCCACTAGAGTCATTGAATGTGTGTTCTTTTCACAAACCACATATGGACCCACTAGAGTCATTGCATGTGTGTTGTTATACTAAAACTAGCACTAGAGTCATTGCATGTGTGTTCTTTCCACAAACCACATATGGATCAACCAATGTCATTGCATGTGTGTTCCTGTCATGAACCACATATGCATCAACCAATGGCATTGCATGTGTGTTATTGTCACAAACCACATATGGAGCAACCAATGTCATTGCATGTGTGTTCCTGTCATGAAACACATATGGACCCACTAGTGGTCATTGCATATGTGTTCAATCCACAAGCCACATATGGATCCACCAGAGTCATTTCATGTGTGTGTTCTTTTCACAAACCACATATGGATCAACCAATGGCATTACATGTGTGTTCTTTTCACAAATCACATATGGATCCACTAGTGTTCATTGATTTAGTGTTCCTGTCATGAACCACATATGGATCAACCAATGTCATTGCATGTGTGTTCCTGTCATGAACCACATATGGACCCACTAGAGTCATTGCATGTGTGTTCTTTCCAAAAACCACATATGGATCCACTAGAGTCATTGCATGTGTGTTCTTTTCACAAACCACATATGGATCAACCAATGGCATTGCATGTGTGTTCTTCTCACAAACCGCACATAGATCCACCAGTGTCATTGCATGTTTGCTCTTTCCATTAACCACAGTTAGAGTCATTGCATGTGTGTTCTTTTCACAAACCACATATCACCAGTGTCCTTGCATGTGTGTTCCTCTCATAAACCACATATGGATCCACCCAGTGTGATTGCATGTGTGTTGTTCTCACAAACCACATAAGGATCCACCAGTGTCATTGGATGTGTGTTCTTTTCATAAACCACATATGGATCCTAACCTTAGGAGAGCCCTAACCTTAGCCCCCCAATGTATCCACCGTTAGACCGGGTCCTCTAGAAGGAATGCCCTAACACAGTTGGTCTGCTTGACGATTGTTACATACCGTTCGATCGGGGCGCTTGGACGATTGGGATGGTCTTCGTGAGAGCGATCCGCGAGTAGGCTGTTCTGCGGCATGATTGGCCACGCTTGCTCTGGACAAACTGGCAACACCGGGCGCTCCCCTGTTGTGAGTGTCACGACTCATGAGTTGAGTGGGCCATATCCTAGTGTCACGTCCCCATTACTTCTCTTCCTCCCCGTACTTCTCTTCCTTCCCCTCGAAGCCACTTTCCCCACTTCTCTCCCATCCCGCCGTAGCCGCAAGCCGACGACATCCGCCAATTCTCGGGTCGCTACCTTCATGCTAAGAAATCAGTTTACAAGATTTTGAACTTATCCTACATATTCCTGCTATTCGCCAATCTAACTCCTGATCTTTTTTCGATTTCTCGACGAACTTCAGATGTGGCAGATGCTGCAGCCCAAGAATCTGGAGATCCTTGTGTGCAACTTCGTAGCAACGTTCCCGCTCGTGTGCTCCCACCCAGGATGCTTTCATCGTTACTCCTACCACGAGCTCGCGTGCCCGCACAACGCGTGCTCCTGCATGGAGCCAAGCTGCAACTACACTGGCCCGCCGGCCGAGCTCGTCGTCCACCTTACAGAGGAGCACTTGATCGAAGTGATTAGGATCTCGTACGGGCAAGCCCAACTTCTCCAAGAGCAGGTGACGTTCACTGACTCGGCTCACCGCCGGCTAATTTTCCAAGGGGGCAACTCTGTTTTTGTCCTGGCCATCATCGCCGGTGTTCCGGGAACCAGAGTCGGGCCCACCATGGTGTGTGCCGTATGCGTCAGGTCGGTCTCATGCGCCTGGCCCGTATACATGGTGCGTAAGTGGGCGAATGCCTAGCCACCGTCGTCCGATAGCATTCTTGTGCTAGCCGAGGCGCCGAGCTGCCCGACGCCGCGGGAGGTGGATTATGCGGACCTAAGGTCGATCCTATGTGTGCCATCTCAGTACCTTATCGGTGTTAGACCGAATAGGCAGATGCATTTCTACATTTGTATCAAGAAGACCGACAGGGAAATGTAGTAGTTATGTTGTCATTACTATTAGACTTAAGCGATGCTTCTCAGGCGCGTAGAGCATACGTGTTGTGCGAATGTACCCCAGTTGTAGTTTTTTTAGTACTCCTTAATAATTCGACGAGTTATTGGTCTAATCAGCTTGCTGTTGTCACGTTGCAAAGTCCGCTTGCTCTGGACAGACTAGCAATACTGTGTGCTCCCGCCCCCGCATGTCAGTGTCACGTGTTCCGAGGGCCTACCTGCCAGTGTCATGCCCCCCTTCTCTTCCTTCCCCTTGAAGCCACTGTCCATATTCTCTTCCATCCTGCCACTCCCGTCTGATGGTTGTAATCTGATTTTCATTGGATTGTTTACATGTAATCTACGTTGATAATGCAACATGCAAATGGCACAGACACAATTTCTAAAGTGGAAGCACTCACACGCTGCTATTGCACATATTTCTCAATATATCCCGACTAACCCATTACAATAATTGTACTCGCACTAAACACAACCGAAATTGCAACCATACTAAACAACATCTAAACCCACATCACAGCGCTGTCATCGGAGTCCACCTTGATTGGTGACAACGCCATGCCCTTCCCAGCGACATCCACTCCCGCTCGTGGCTTGACCTTCGCAAGGAGGTAACAATGGCATTATGCACAGCTTCATCCCCGTCATTCTCCACATCGGAATCGACAATGATGAAGCTGACAGGGTTGGCGTGGACCGAGCGCCGTCGCGCCTGGCGGCTCTTGCTCGTGCTCGACGCCGTATCAGTCCTTCTATAGGTAGGAGGGGTCGAGCTCGGATACGTAGAGTCGTCGCTCCTCTCAAGAAACCATGGCCATTTGATACTGCAACGGTAGGATTGTGGGCCACGGCGAGCCCTACCGGAAGCGTTGGAGCGGATGGATCTGCAAGCGCAAGCCATGACAAGTTCCCAAGAGGGAGTAAGATTGTGGGCCAGGCGTGTCTGGTTCCTGAGCAAGGCCTCCCAGTGATATGTACGCGGGCAAGGGGCCAAGAAATTTCGTCCAATGCGCGCGAGAGGGCCTTTGAACCACGAAGGCGTGAGGTTTGGTTGAAAAGTCCACACGCTAGGTCCCCCACCTGTCAGCTGAATGTGGACGGTAGGATTCTGCCCGAGTTATTAAGTGGGGATAAATCACGCTTCACCACTACCCTGACATCCAAAGGATCCTCTTTCATCTGCCCTCGCTCCTCTCGCTCATGGCTCGCAGCTCATGTAGTTCGTCTCGGGCGGAATCAGGGTCGGCTCAACGCCGTCAGGCGGGTGCCCCCATCAGGTACCGGAGGGCGCCCTATGATTACTATCCCGATATGCTGTGTTTGTGCGGTGAGAAGATGCTGAGATGGATTTCATGGACTACCAAAAATACTGCCGGAAAATTCAGCAACTACAGCATCAGAGCGGTAAGTTTGTACTGTAGGTACAATGGTAACCTGGATCCGGAAAGCGTAATGTAATATTTTTTTTGTTTCCTTCGATCTACTTCGCAGGAAGGGAGGGGGACTGGTTGTGACAAGTTTGTGTGGATCGAAAATCCACTAACAGGTTTTCACAAAGAGCTTGTTCAGGATCTACGTGATGCTGTGTGGGACAAGAAAGAGGAGATTCGTGCGATGGAGCGAGAGATCCGGGAGCTTTGCCAGGTGCAGGGGAGGCAGGGGCTGGGAGGTGGTGAGACAGACGGGCTCAAGATTAGGCCAGATAGTGGAAACAATTTCCTCATTATCTGGGCATTATCTGTTGCATTTGTAGTTTATGTTGCCATGTCGTTTTCCAGTAGCTGAAATAAGTTGTTGCTTCGTGGAGTGTAGCAGCCAGCTTAAGAAATTGTTTTTCAGCCCAGAAACTTATCATAAGTGTAATGCCAATAGCAGGGTTTTCTTAAGCGCCTATAAATAATTCATGTCTGTGCCACTAACACCCATTGATTTTGGAGACCCCTTAACCGCTCAACTATCGCGATTGTTTAGATAGTAGAGGCACAATCACAATTTTGGATTCAACAAGTGGCCTCGGCCATATCTAATCCTAAAGTCGCGATACATTTTACTTCGAGTACGGGAGGCAGATTGTTTCGCCTGACAAGTTCCACGTACAAAGCTCAAGAGTTTAACCGAACTACATATATAGGTTCAAGTTCAATACATCATTAGGCTTCTACACTGCTAGCCTTCTTTCTCTGCTTGGGTGCCAACTTTCTTCCTCTTGCCTTCACGTCCACTGGCCGATTCATCTCCTGCTTTCTTCCTCTTCCTAGGTGCCAATTTTCTTACCTTCACGTACCCCGCATCTCCGGGTCGAGGGAAGTCAGGCCAATCAGCATCGGAATCTTGTTTAGCATCATCACTCCACTCGTTTTGGTTTTCTTCCCGCAGTAAAATCACTGAGTCGACTGTCTTGTTTCTTACCTTGCACTTCCTGTTAAAAAATAGTACATGGATTACTACCTTATATCTACAAACTATAAACAATTTTTGTACGGATGTACCATCTCATACCTAGGTTTGGGAGCATTAAGGGGACAACCCGCTGCTCTATGGCCTATAAGATGGCAGGTCTTGCATCTGTTTTTGCCCTTCTTTGTAGCATGGAAAGCCGAACCCTTCTTCTTGAGAAAATTCTTAAACCTATTCACCTGAGGTCTTCCTCTGTCCCTTTTTGTAACTGGCTGGCAAAGCTCGAAAGACAGTTGGACTTGCGGCCACTGAGATGGGTCTGTACATGGCTCGACGGATCCAGCATACGCAGGTCTGAACTTTTCCATAAAGTAGTAGTCTGACAAATACTGATCCAAATGTGGTAGAGTTCTTTTCTTCACTAAGAAGGCCAAGGATTGGTCGCAAGGTTTCCCGGTATGCTGCCACTCTAAGCAGGTGCATTCTCACAGCTGGATGTTCACAACATCCCTTTTGCCACTCTTGGACATATCGACCACCTCACAGCTTCTGCTGGTTTACGGGAGAACCATAAGATGAGAAAGTCCTCGGCTTCTCTTGTGCAGTTGCTGTACAACTAGCGGTAGCATATGTCCTCTAAGTCTCCTACCGATCTCTCTCCTTATATTTAACAGCTTCATGATCATACCACGTAAGCTGTCCATCAAGATATGAACAAGATGCACTTTTATGTCATTCACCCAGTTATTTAGGCATTCTGCAAGGTTGTTGTTTATGTAATCAACTTTGATGTCAGGGTTGAATTGACTCCTCTTCCATAGCTACAAATGATGGATGGCTAAGTACTCTAGAAGTTCAGGGGCTTCCGCAAAAATCTTGCTCATGAAATATTCGTTGCTACTAGGTTTGTAAACTCTAGCATTAGGAAACATGTAATTAAATACGCTGCCTGCGTAGTGTGAGTACAAGTTAAGCATCATATGGGCATGGCATTCTCTACCTTCAGCTCGTGGGAACACCTCCTTCACTGCATTCGTCAGCCCTTTGCATGCATCCGTGGATATAGCCAATGGATCCATGTGGCCTATTGATCTCCTGAGCTGCCTCATAAACCAGACCCAGTTTTCCTCCGTTTCTATTTCAAACAGCCCGAATGCCACTGGGAACATCTAGTTGTGACCATCAAGTGTTGTGGAAGATGGCAGGCAGCCTTTCCATTTGCCAGTTAGGACAGTGCTGTCTACACTCAGATATGGCCTACAGCCGTCCTAGAATCCCTGGATGCAAGGTTTAAGCGCCATGAAAAATCTTTTGAAATATATTTTACCACCTTCTGATTCGGTGTCAATCTCCACAACACCCCCTGGACACCTAGCTTGTACCTCCGCCTTGAAGTTGTACAACATCCTGAAGCTATTGGTCCAATCCCCGTGCAAGACCCCCAGAGCTTTCTCTTTACCTTTCCAAACCATGTAATACGGAAGGACAATGTTGTATTTAGAACCGAGGCTAGTCTGAATATTCTTCACGGTCTCCTTAGGGTTATCCTTTAGTATGGACATAGATTGCATAGCCACCCACTCCGTATCAGCCATTGAGGATTCCACTTTGCTGCCTGTCGGACACATGTGTGGAGGGCCCATTTTGTTCACCTGCAAGACAGATTCATTTAAAAGATAAGCAGATTTGACTAGTTACCAGAAAGATATCACACAATAATTGTAGTTATAGAGTGGAAAGAGAGCGAGTTCTAATGGTTTGCTGTATTCATTGCCCTAGTACCCTAATTGCATTCGATGCAGGTAAGGCTCTTGCTGTGATCCTCCATGGACAATGTACCTTGGCCCGTCCATTCATCCATGTTAACTTGCAAACGGCCTCATACCTCTCGGCAGTGTTCTTCAGTCGATAAACGTCGAACTCCCTCTTGATACAAAATGCCGGAACGACACCCTGAACTCATGCATGCTCCTGAACACGGTGCCGACCGAAATTATAGGATACTCGTGGTCATGTTTCATTTCTTCTACTTCAACACCCAAATCATCGACTAGAATACCAGCCTCATCGTTAAGTTCCTCGTCTATTTCATCATCACCAGATTCTTGATCCTCTATAGTTCCTTCTTCTTCATCTTATTCAGAATCCTCACCATCGTCTCTAATGCCTAGTACTGCACACATCATATTGACTCCCATGGGTGGGGCTGCACCATTGTCTCCACCCGGATGGACCGGAACAGTGCCCCAATCCACCTCATCGGCAGCTATGTTTTCTCCAAGACACTTGGTTGGTTCTGCTTCAACCACATGGGGTGGTCTTACGTTTGCACGCATCCCAGGTACTTCAGTGGACAAACAACAGTCAGAATCAATTTCATCTTGACTGTACAGAACCCTCTTGCTCTTCCTATGTACACCCTCCTTCCTGATGTAATCTTTCCTGATGATATCAGTAGGGATTGACATATGCGTTCCATTCCCCATCGAACTAGGCTTTTTGCTGCCGCTCTTGGGTGTGATCTCCTTACTGCCTCCCCTCGCGGGTGTTGGCTCCAGGGTGCTAGCATTATGGCCTGACCTCTGTGGCGTGTTCTTCTTTGAATTAGCCCTTTTCCTGGAGAATATCATTTTGCGGCCCGAAAGTTGGGGTGGCCAGGCAACGCGTACCCAAGTTGATTTTTATCACCACGATTTGAAAAGTTAGGGCACCAATTGCTGAGAGGGGTCTTTCAAGTGAATGATGGCCAAACCCAATATTTTCAAATCGCGCCCGTTAAGTCAGGATATTCCATTACACTAGTTCCTGCTATGCCCCTCCTTCGCCGGTCACTCTTCTTAGCCACTCTGCACGTGTCGTAGGGGCAAATCCATTACTGTACTTTCCTAACTCTCGACACTGAATCTTGTTGCGGCGGCGTCGGCGGTCCCTTTTCTTCCCTTCCCCGACCCTAAATCTGCCGGCGGCGGAGGACCTTTTTTCTCCCTCCCCCGACACTGAATCCGGCAGCGGCGGCCCATCATGTCTTGCAAGGCGAAGGTTGTAGCTACGTTGCCGACTGAAAAGGGTCCGTCGGGCCCAAGTCTGAGGCTCAACGCGTAGCAGCGGCGAGGTCTTCATCCCCGGTTAGCGAGGATGCCAGCAAGGATTCTGCTCCCAAGGTACCTACGAGCAGTGGGTTGAAGAGAAAAGCAAGGCCGGTGGCGGATTGTTCGGCTCTGGTGGGCGGATGCAGCACTCAGATCTCGAAGAAAAAACCCGGGAGAAGAGCGAGAGGTGAATTTTTCTTATCTGTGCCTTATCTTGCAAGTAGATTGGTTACGACATAATAGAATCGAATGAATTGAAATGTTCCCCTTTTTAATCAAATTAGGCACAACTTTGATACAAGGGACCTATATGAGTTCACAGTTCATGTTCGGTAGTACACTGTAAAACTTGATTTTGGTTGCGAGAGGGTTGTGTTCGGGCAAGATGTGCATCTGCTTGTGAATTGCAAAGAGGTTATGTCTGTTTCACAGGTGGTAGATATGCTTGCCGCTAGAATTCCCTGGGGTTCTAGATAGAGGACAAAATTGGTGTGGCGCAACATGAATGATACCTATCAGCAAATTGAGCACTCCCATGAGCTTCAGATGGTTTGGGAGTGTTGTGCAGCTGATCGTAAGGTGACAGTTGAAGCGATGATTGATGATATGTATGCAGATGCTGGAGATCTTGCTGCCAGAGCTTCTGCTCCTAGAGAATACGGACCAATAAATGTTGATCTAGATAAGTTTAGTATACAGATAGAGGTGGATTCATGCATGGCAAAACTTGATGAGGGAGTTAATAAGCCAGTTTCGTCATGAACTGTGGAGATCACTATCGATTCCAAAAACATAACTCTTGATGAAATGAGAGAGATGATCGGTAAGGAAATCAGTATTGGCCCTAAGCAGATGGCAAAAATCTGGTGGTGGCATCATAAGAAGAAGCAATTCATAGATGTTTTGGATACCGAAGATCTTATGCAGATTATGCGGCGAAAGAAGCGAACCAGGAAGGTGTTCTTCCTTGGTACCATTTCTGATGTTGTTGAACCGGTTATAGTGGATGTAGATGCCCCTGTAGTGGCTGAACAGAATGAGGTGGTCGACGTTGATGAGATCTGATGAGAGCTGCTACCCTGGGCTTGTCATATGGACCGTGGGGTTCCCCTACCTGTATTTGTAATATTGACTATTGTTGCATTTAGAGCGTGCTTATGTGATTATGTTTGTTGAGATATTGCGATATAATGTTGTGCGAGCTGTTGAGATTTTCGGACATGTCACTCACTGAAACCATCGTTGTTGTAATAAGACATAAGTACATTGTAGTTGACATGATTATGTTTCTTAAGATGACATACCATAATTGTTTATGTTATTATGTTTGTTGGGACATTGTAATGTAATGTTTTGTGAAACCATGACTGGACTAGTGATGCATAAATACATTGTAGTTGACATGATTATGTTTCTTGAGATGATGTACTATACTTGTTTCTGTTATTTTGTTTGTTGAGAGACTGTAATGTAATTTTTTGCGAAACCATGACAGGACAAGTGATGTGTAAGTACCTTGTAGTCGACATGATTTTGTTTCTTGAGTTGATGTAATATACTTGTTTCTGTGATTATGTTTGTTGAGAGATTGTAATGTGATGTTTTGTGAAACCATGTTGTGGTTATGTTTGTTGAGAGATTATAATGTAATGTTTTGTGAAACCATGACTGAAGAAGTGATGCATAAGTACCTTGTAGTTGACATGATTTTGGTTCTTTAGATGATGTAATATACTGGTATGTTTTCGTTAGGCAATGAAATTGGATTGGAGGGAGTGCAGGTTTAATATTTGAAATGAGACTGTGTAAAGAGAATCCATATCAGGCAAGAGACAGTAATCCAGAGAAAGGGCATGGTATCCATTAAACTATTGTAACATGCCAATTTAGTCATTGTTGCAGCGGTAGAAGGAGTGCTCTCTCTCTCTCTCTCTCTCTCTCTCTCTCTCTCTCTCTCTCTCACCGACGTTGACGTCGTCGCCATCGCATTCGCCATGTTGTCCTTGAACGGCGAGGACGACCAGTCGAGCAGCGACAACCTTCTCTCCGACATCGAGTATTCCTTCCATGATGTGAGTTCCTCTGTTTTCTCGGGCTAGGGTTAGGCAATGGTAAATCTCTCGAACTGAGCTACATATGTGCATGCAATCGTGTTCGATTTCAGCTTTGTGTTTACCTATAGGTACCAAGGACGATCTACGACTCCAAATGGGGGCATAGATCTCGATGGAGAAGTGCCATGTGACCATGGGCTAAAACTGAGGAGATATGTTGCATTCGAAGGTAGTAACACTGGGAGAAGGTTTTTGGGCTGTACAAATCAGGTTTGTTTACATTATGTGCAACTGTGACATGAAGTAAAATGTATCATGCATGTTCATAACACTATAGTGTGTGTGTTTTTATGTTGGCCCGGTGTGTAAAGCAGTAGAGTGGGTGGATCTTGAGTGGCCATATGCACTTAAGAAATGTTTGGCACAATTATGGGAGATGTATGAGTTGGAAAGGTCGGGGAGATTTACTGATGTAAGTGATGCAGCCGAAAAAAAATTACAAGCTATCGGTACGAAATAAGGAGCTGGAACAAGAAATCGAGAATTTGCAGTCAAAGCTAACTGTAGGAATCGATGGGAGCTTGGTTGTTGGAACTGCGAAGAAGGTCTAGGATAGTCACAGGTTGTTGATTCATAATGCAGAAAAGGAGAGGGATCAGCTTAGGGAAGACAAGAAGAAGCTAGAGTACTGCATTGTGGATCTGTTGAAGGAACTGAAGAAGGCGCGCGAGGGTGAACAAGGACAGACTATAGAGGATAATGGAAATTCGAGATGAATAATTTAGGTTGTACCAATGCCTGAAACTAGTTAATTGTAAGACTTGCAGTTGCGCTTTCCAAACTAAGCCAAACTCAATCCTCGAGCAAACTAATTTCAGACGAACACACATATCATGCATAGAGTTAAGTTGACGCTTACAAAATCACCACTACAGAGGATAAACCAGGCAGTTCAGTACTAAATAGACATATGTTGTGTTCAAGCGAGCCTTGCCCGGAGCTGCCTGTTTTCCTCCCTAAGATTGGCCAGCTCCTTCAGTACTATGTCGTGCTTCAGCTGTAGGTTCCAGCGCTCCGTCACAGATTGGAGAATTTTGTCCGTAGCCATACGATTTTTCTTCAAGATCCCTTTCATGATCTCCGTCTGCTTCCTAGCCGAGGCACGACCTTCACTGTGTAGCTTCGCCCAGTTGGCGTTTAACTCCTTTAGTTTCTGGCACTTGTCAGAAAGGACCGCGACTTCAGCGCGCAGTTGGTCAAGGGCCAGTTTCTGGGAATTCTGCTTCTCCCTTTGGATTGCTATCTTGTCATTTCGCCAGGTCGCCAGGTCCTCATCGATCTTTCGCCTCTTTCCTAGCAACAAAAATACATAGTATGGTTTGTTCAGTTCACCAGGACAAGCTGGTTAGTTTCCATAATTAACTGAATCGACTAGTGGCACTGTCATAATTTCAAGGAAGAAGCAATCTAGGACTAATCAACATTTTTTGAATCGACTAGTGGCACTGTCATAATTTCAATTTCAAAGACAAATAAGATTTATCAGCAGTTTAGTGTGCTGTGGGTTTTTCCCTATATCACCAAATAGTAGTGGGACAGTGGCAAACTCATAATGCAGAAACCCATGTCCAGATACATAATGGAAAGAGAACATGGTGTCCATTCATGAACATGAACACCAACACATGTCCAGATAGATAAGTAGTTGCCCTAGGATTATTATTGCACCCTATAATGGGAAGCAGACATGGGCATTGCTCCCTAAACCCTAAACATTACAAAAGGAGAGGAGGACGAACTGATATTCGTGTCCCCGCTAACGGGAATCTGACTTGGGCATTGCTCCGATACGCCTCCAGACATGCCCTTAGCTCCTCGTTCTCTTTTCGAACACCATCGAGTATGGTGATCCCTCTGCTCATGTCCACCTTTATCTCCTTGAATGCATCCGGGCAACGGTTCCTGTCATGGTAGGCTCGGATGGTAGCCTTGGTTTCCTTGACGCGTCCTCTGAGTGCCTCGCTGACTTTGTCCTGTAGGAGAATGCACCTTTCCATGAGATTCTTCTTCTCCTCCGTGAGCTTGTTGATTATCTTGATGGCCTGTTCTTGCCTATTCAAGTTACGGTCGAGCACTTTCTGCAGCCTAACGACGACACATGCAAAATCTAGCGAGATCTCCTTCTGCACAGATAATTTCTTGCGTAGGCTCTCATTAGCTTGGGTGAGGGAGCGTGCAAGCTCATGTTGGTTGGCAATCTTGGAACTGATAGCGGCCACCTTGTCACGGTACTCGTCCTTCGATCGCTGCATCGTTCATGTTAATTGAAATAGGAATTCTACAATTACACTCTAGGTCCCAGGTGAATACTAATATAGATCAAAAAAAATCCCCGTTGAATCTATTGGCCGTAGTGTTAAAAAATGGACCTAGAGATCTATTCATGACCACGATAAACTAATCCTAATCACAAAAAATCCATAGTGAATCTATGAACAGCGGTATTAAGGAAAGACCAAGAGATCCAGTCATTTTCATGAAAACTAATACAACTCGCAAAAGAAGAAGAAAAACCAATGCGGGGCGAACAACATCTAATAAATCCACATCATAACTCGGAGAAATAACAGCGTGGAGATTTGCTACCTCGCTGAGACATGGATCAGGGCCGAACGGGTCCTGCAACACCTCCGTCGTGGTGGATTCGGGCTCCACGGCCGGCCTGTAATACGTAGAAGAGGAAGAGCCAGAAGAATAAGAAAAAAAAGAAGAAGCTAATTAAGATCATGATGGAGAGGGAGATGGAGAATAAGTAGAACAAGGAGACCGTACCAGGAGGAGCCCCCGCCTGCTAGAACATTCGGTGCCATTGTCGGGGGAGATTGGGCCTCGATGAGAGGGTGGGCTTGAGCGACTGGTAGAGCAAGAAGTGCATCGCGGCGATTTCTCTCCCTTTTTTCCGCGAGGATTGTCGACCGGCTTCTTCCCCTCCTCAGTGGAGCCATGGCTTGCAGGGTGAGTGTGGCGGCGGCAGGAGGAAGGAGATAGTGATTAGTGTGGGAGAAGAGTAAAAGAGTACAGGCCGTGGTCCAGTAGTACTAGTATTATTATACAAGACCACCGTGTACGGTCTACCTTCTCAAAGAAGCCAGGGAGGTAGGTGTAGGGAATCGATGGGACTTGTCTTTATTGCGATGGACACTTCCATGGTCTTGGGCGCCGCGAAAATCCAATATATAATAAGGGGAGTGCGAGCCAGGTGGTCGTCACGGGAATCGGCGTGCACACCCCCCGTGCGT
Organism: Avena eriantha; assembly: GCA_910589775.1. Taxonomy (NCBI): domain Eukaryota; kingdom Viridiplantae; phylum Streptophyta; class Magnoliopsida; order Poales; family Poaceae; genus Avena; species Avena eriantha. The sequence continues at coordinate 314,760,976 of OU342740.1, read as the reverse complement.
GTGTCACGTGTTGATGGGGCAATGACGCGCGCAACTCCTGCACGATCACGTCGTCATGTCCAACTCCGTCGAACTCCACGTGACAGGCACGCACGGGATATTTCTGAGACTAGAATACGATGTGCCACTTTTGTTGTGATCACATTATGTTCAGTATGCGAGATATTACTTCTTTCTTCTTCTTTTTTTGATAATCGACAAATGCATGTGTGGACATGACGCACGAAACCGCTGCTCGCCCTTGATCAGATTGTCACCCCACTCTGTGTACCCGGCATCGACCATTTGGAGCAACTACCTCGACCACGATGCCCCCTCGCCGTGGCAATGGCAGGTCCAAGCCGTGCACTGACTGTCCTGCATCCCCAGCTCTTCGCTGCATTGTCCGCGCTCGCGAGTCGCCTGCTGAGGCAGCACGTCGTGTCCAACCACGCCAGGATCCATCGACATCGGCACTCGAGGACACCGCAACGTCGAAGCTCGTACCGGCCGCACAGGAGGAGCGTGGGGTACCTGCAACGTTGGACGAGCGCAAAGCAGCAGCCAAGACGGGGGCGCGTGTTGCACCGGCGAGTACGGACAAGAAGAGGAACGAGAAGAAGACCAGGAAGAAGAGAGGAGATAGCTATTTGGACGAGTCCGACTCAGCCAACAAGGAGGCATTCATCGATTAGTTGGAGGCAGCAGCGGAGGAGAGTGACGCGGACCCATGGGACTATGAAGAGTTGGAGGAGGGGGACTCCGACGAGGAGATAGCGCGCATATTCGAGGAAGGGGAAGTGTCGAGTCGTCGTCGGAGGACACTAACGACGGCGATGGCAGGGACCATGGCGTTGACGAAGACGATGGCTTCTTCAAAATATGATCATTTATTTTATTTATTTTAGTTAGATAGATGGATTTTCACTTGTTTATGGAGGTAAAGTATTGGTGGCACGGATAGAGAGGTGGCACGGATTGACCATGCATAAAAAAAGTGGAGAAGGGAGGGGTTATCCTGCCCGTTGGATCACATGGGATCAACGGTAGGTGGAGACAATCCGCGTGACATCTATGTCAGCCAATCAGGGCATAGCACCCAGAGTGAGCACATGTTTGGGATCTCCACACGTTTGGGCTTTTGTGAGATTTGTGACCGCGAGAGAGGGAAAATCTCTTTTCACAATCCGCGTATGGATCCACTAGTATCATTCAAATGTGTGCTCTTTTTACTAACAACAACCAGTGACATTACATGTGTGTTCTTTTTAGAGACCACCTATGGATCTACTAGTGTCATTGCATGTGTGTTCTTTTTACTGACAACAACCAGAGTCATTGCATGTCTGCTCTTTTCAGAGACCACCTATGGATCCACCACTGTAATTGCATGTGTGTTCTTTTTACTAACAACAACTGAGTCATTTCATGACTGTTCTTTTCACATACCACATATGGATCCACCAGTGTCATTCAAATGTGTGTTCTCTTCAGAGACCACACATGGATCCACCAGTGTCATTGCATGTGTGTTCTTTTTACTAACAACAACTAGAGGCATTGCATGTGTGTTCTTTTACTAACAAAACCAGAGTCATTCCATGACTATTATTTTCACATACCACGTATGGATCCACCAGTGTCATTGCATGTGTGTTCTTTTTACTAACAACAACCAGAGTCATTGCATGTGTGTTCTTTTCACATACCACATATGGATCCACCAGTGTCATTGAAATGTGTGTTCTCTTCAGATACCACAGATGGATCCACCAGTGTCATTGCATGTGTGCTCTTTTCACAATCCACCTATGGATCCACTAGTGTCATTGCATGTGTGTTCTTTTTACTAACAAGAACCAGAGTCATTGCATGACTATTCTTTTCACATACCACATATGGATCCACCAGTGTCATTGCATGTGTGTTCTTTTTACTATCAACAACCAGAGTCATTGCATGAGTGTTCTTTTCACATACCACATATGGATCCACCAGTGTCATTGCATGTGTGTTCTTTTTACTAAAAACAACCAGAGTCATTGCATGTGTGTTCTTTTCACATACCACATATGGATCCACCAGTGTCATTGAAATGTGTGTTCTCTTTAGAGACCACACATGGATCCAACAGTGTCATTGCATGTATGTTCTTTTCACTATCAACAACTGGAGTCATTGCATGACTGTTCTTTTCACATACCACATATGGATCCACCAGTGTCATTGCATGTGTGCTCTTTTCACAATCCACCTATGGATCCACCAGTGTCATTGCATGTGTGTTCTTTTTACTAACAACCAGAGTCATCCCATGACTATTCTTTTCACATACCACATATGGATCCACCAGTGTCATTGCATGTGTGTTCTTTTTAGTAACAACAACCAGAGTCATTGCATTTGTGTTCTTTTCACATGCCACATATGGATCCACCAGTGTCATTGAAATGTGTGTTCTCTTCAGAGACCACATATGGATCCACCAATGTCATTGCATGTGTGTGCTTTTCACAATACACACATGGATCCACCAGTGTCATTGCATGTGTGATCTTTTTACTAACTTCAACCAGAGTCATTGCATGTGTGTTCTCTTCAGAGACAACACATGGATCCACCAGTGTCAGTGCATGTGTGTTCTTTTTACTAACAACAACCAGAGTCATTGCATGACTGTTCTTTTCACATACCACATATGGATCCACAAGTGTCATTGCATGTGTGTTGTTTTTACTAACAACAACTGAGTCATTTCATGACTGTTCTTTTCACATACCACATATGGATCCACCAGTGTCATGGCATGTGTGTTCTTTTTACTAACAACAACCAGAGTCATTGCATGTGTGCTCTTTTCAGAGACCACCTATGGATCCACCAGTGGCATTGCATGTGTGTTCTTTTTACTAACAACAACTGAGTCATTTCATGACTGTTCATTTCACATACCACATATGGATCCACCAGTGTCATTCAAATGTGTGTTCTCTTCAGAGACCACACATGGATCCACCAGTGTCATTGCATGTGTGTTCTTTTCACTAACAACAACTAGAGTTATTGCATGTGTGTTCTTTTTACTAACAACAACCAGAGTCATTGCATGACTGTACTTTGCACATACCACATATGGATCCACCAGTGTCATTGCGAGTGTGTTCTTTTTACTAACAACAACCAGAGTCATTGCATGTGTGTTCTTTTCACAAACCACATATGTATCCACCAGAGTCATTGAAATGTGTGTTCTTTTCACATACCACACATGGATCCACCAGTGTCATTGCATGTGTGTTCTTTTTAGTAACAACAACCAGAGTCATTGCATTTGTTTTCTTTTCACATACCACATATGGATCCACCAATGTCATTGAAATGTGTGTTCTCTTCGGAGACCACACATGGATCCACCAGTGTCATTGAATGTATGTTCTTTTCACTAACAAAAAGTTGAGTCATTGCATGTGTGTTCTTTTCACATACCACATATGGATCCACCGATGTCATTGCATGTGTGTTCTTTTCACAATCCACCTATGGATCCACCGGTGTCATTGCATGTGTGTTCTTTTCACTAACAACAACTGGAGTCATTGCATGTGTGTTCTTTTTACTAACAACAACCAGAGTCATTACATGACTGTTCTTTTCACATACCACTTATGAATCCACCAGGTACATTGCATGTGTGTTCTTTTTACTAACAACAACCAGAGTCATTGCATGTGTGTTCTTTTCACATACCACATATGGATCCACCAGTGTCATTGAAATGTGTGTTCTCTTTAGATACCACACATGGATCCACCAGTGTCATTGCATTTTTGCTCTTTTCACAATCCACCTATGGATCCACCAGTGTCATTGCATGTGTGTTCTTTTTACTAACAACAACCAGAGTCATTGCATGACTGTTCTTTTCACATACCACATATGGGTCCACCAGTGTCATTGCATGTGTGTTCTTTTTACTAACAACAATTGAGTCATTTCACGACTGTTCTTTTCACATACCACATATGGATCCACCAGTGTCATTGAAATGTGTGTTCTCTTTAGAGACCACACATGGATACACCAGTGTCATTGCATGTGTGTTCTTTTCACTAACAACAACCAGAGTCATTGCATGTGTGTTCTTTTCACATACCACATATGGATCCACCAGTGTCATTGCATGTGTGCTCTTTTCACAATCCACCTATGGATCCACCAGTGTCATTGCATTTGTGTTCTTTTTACTAACAACAACCAGAGTCATTGCATGACTGTTCTTTTCACTAACAACAACCAGAGTCATTGCATGACTGTTCTTTTCACATACCACATATGGGTCCACCAGTGTCATTGCATGTGTGTTCTTTTTACTAACAACAATTGAGTCATTTCACGACTGTTCTTTTCACATACCACATATGGATCCACCAGTGTCATTGAAATGTGTGTTCTCTTTAGAGACCACACATGGATACACCAGTGTCATTGCATGTGTGTTCTTTTCACTAACAACAACCAGAGTCATTGCATGTGTGTTCTTTTCACATACCACATATGGATCCACCAGTGTCATTGCATGTGTGCTCTTTTCACAATCCACCTATGGATCCACCATTGTCATTGCATGTGTGTTATTTTTACTAACAACAACCAGAGTCATTGCATGACTGTTCTTTTCACTAACAACAACCAGAGTCATTGCATGACTATTCTTTTCACATACCACATATGGATCCACGAGTGTCATTGCATGTGTGTTCTTTTTACTAACAACAACTGAGTCATTTCATGACCGTTCTTTTCACATACCACATATGGATCCACCAGTGTCATTCAAATGTGTGTTCTCTTCAGAGACCACACATGGATCCACCAGTGTCATTGCATGTGTGTTCTTTTCACGAACAACAACTAGAGTCATTGCATGTGTGTTCTTTTTACTAAAAACAACCAGAGTCATTGCATGACTGTTCTTTTCACATACCACATATGGATCCACCAGTGTCATTGCAAGTGTGTTCTTTTTACTAACAACAACCAGAGTCATTGTTTCAACACCCGGATTTTTAATCGTAGATGCCCGTTATGCCATACCTCGCAATCCCAGGATTACCATTTTGGCGAGACATAACGGATTGGATATCACAGTACATCATCCATTAAAAACCATACATAAGGTCTTAGACAAATAAGGATCTCATGATCCAGTCTTAATAGAACAAGCAGCGGAAATAAAAGATAAGCGTAGCGGTGGGATCCATCTTCAGGGGCACAGACAATGCTGACGAAGGCAGATAGTCCTAGTTATCATAGCCGTCCTGCTGGCCATCATCTTGATAGTCTCCTTCATAGTCTGGCCAAGATAATAGCTAGGGACAAAAGCCATGAGTACTCTTTAAGTACTCGCAAACTACCACTAACAAGTATTATAATTCTAAGTTAAAGTGCTAAATCTAAGTTTAACTTTACAGTCAAGTTTGAAACCGAAGCTGAGTTCTGAAGCAAAGAAAGATAAAGTAAAATTCCAGAATCACTTAAGTTGAGAAGCTATAGTCATAAACACAACCCTGTTGTGGTCAACTCAAGATTCATCATTCATTTCAAATTATTTGGAAAACATCTGACAACGAAACAGTATGGCCATTCCAACTGTCCATAACGGCGGACGCGGCTATTCGAATAGTTTGACACTCTGCAGAGGAGGTATACTTTCACCGCAAGATTTGATACATCTGTCAGGGATAACCCTAAATCATCATACTTAGTATGTAGATAATCAAACATAACCTTCCCTTTACACACCCTAGTATAAGCACCTCTCCTATGAGCATGGCCTCCCAACCATGACCATCTGTCATCTTGGGCACTTCATAGGTGGACATCATGAGAGGTAGCCTCAGCTCAAACCTCTCCCGCGAGGGAACTAATACTAATGCATATAAATTTCCAGCTAAGCCTTACCCAATTCAGGTAGTGTGGTTGTACGGTAAATTTGGAATGGTATCGCATCCGAATCCAACCATCAATTTTATAAAAGGGTTAAGGCTCATGCCTCAACATTTTCATCATCATCAACCATTTGTGTTTCTCAACACATGTCAAAACATTCCAATAGAATGACTCATCATTCCAAGGTTTTCATAATTCATTTTCACCAAGTGTTCCCATCTAAAGTGACTCAAGTTTTTATCTACTCTAAACTACTAAGTTAACAGTGTTCACTAAGAGGGAAAAGATTGGTTCAATCTTCTGCCATAGAATGACATCTAAAGGTTTCTAAATAGGTAAAAGTTTATACTTTTTATGCTACCTTCAAAACAAGTAAAGAACTTTGTGTAAATTAAGGGAGGTACAACCTGTAAATAAGACTTGGGGTAACTAATATTAAAAGGGGTGTGATCAAAGCATGGCTAAAGCATCTTTGCTAAATCATCTAGTTTGATCCTAGCTTGCTATGCAGGAAACTTGCAAGTGTTAGCTTGCATTGTTAATGGTGGCTTGCACGTGGATAGTGCTAGCTTGCTAATAGTAGCTTGCCTTGGGTAGTGCAGTGGTTGAAGTTTTCTTCTTCTTCTTGGTTGAACTCCTCCTCCTCGAAAGCTTGGTCGGTACTATCGTCTATAAATACATACGGAGTACACAATCACCAAACAATACTTAACTAGGCTAAATAGCATTCTAAGACACACATTTTATGATCTATTATCATCACAAGCATCACAAGTTTAAATCACTAGTTTCATCTTGTTAATTTAGAAAAGTAATTTCTACTCATAGAAAAATTAACTAAGATTTAATATTAACCACTTAAAAAATGGGATCATGTTGACACATGTCATCACCACATATTCTAACATGTGGGAATGAGATTTAAAGGTTAGATAAATATTACTTTTGTTTAAGTTTATTATTTAATGATTTAAAGTGACTAGAAATGCCTATATAGCATTATTTTGGTACTAGTCCAAAGTCACTGCATGTAAACCTTAATATTATTACATATTCAGATAGGTATGGTGAAATGTGATTTTTGAGAGTTGGAATCAACTCCAAACCTATCTTAGTTGTTTTTATAAAAATGTTGCATGTTGCAAAAGCTTCTGTTTTGTTATTTTTACTAGGAGACATCTATAACTCTAATGGATTAAGCCCAACGGGCTTGGATAGATCATTTCAATACCTTTCAGGAAAAATTGGTTTCATGCAATTTGGATTTGTAAAACTCCCAGAATTGAATTTTAAACTAGTAGACAGAAACTAGATTCAACTTAAAAAGAAAAATCAAATTTTGAATGGCTGGGCTAGCACGGGAACGAACATGGACCGGCCCAGTGGCGCTCCACGGCATGGGGCTCAGCTGATAGGGGGGGTCCCACTTGTCAGCGGGACTTAACACGCAAAACGGTACACGCGCTGTGGGACGTAGGATTAGAAGTGGGATCTACGGTTGAGAGTCGTCGTCGACGACGAACGGGTCGCCGGCGAGAGTTTGCCCTAGCGGCTCGGTGGGGGTCTACCAGAGACGTACCAGGGCTCCAGCGACAACGGCGAGGCGGGCAAATGGACTGGAAGACGACGATGAGGCAAAGCATCGTTGCGGCGGAGCTTGGGGTGCCCTAAATCATAGGCGCCCTTCTCCTCCTGCTGCGACGGCTCCGGCTCCAATTCCGGCAAGGCAGAGCTCGAGCGGCACTGCGAGAGGTGGGTGAGGTTCAGTGAGAGGTGGGGAGTAAGTGGGTGTGGAGAAATGTTGCTGGGGAGGCTGGCTTATATAGGCTCGACGGTGAGACCTAGCGGTGTGGGCAGGCCACTCCTGCAAGGGCGGCACAGGGGGCTAGCGGCGTGGCTCGAGGTAGGGGACGGTGGCCTGTCTCCTGGCGGTGTGCTGAGGCTTAAATGCACGGCAGGGCGAGCTCTGTGTTGGTCGGGCGCGTCACGTGCTCTAGGCGGCAGAGGCGGCGGGTCCGACGGTGAGCGGTGGCTGGAGTGCGTTGGGCGGCCAGCGGGGGTGTCTGGGGTGTTCACTAGGTCATGACAGAGAGATAGGCGCAGGTTGCGGCCGTGGGGTGGTCTGTGCACCTGGGGACATGGTGTTCTCTTCGGGCGGCGTCGGCATGGTCGACCAGCTCCGGGCGCGGCGGTTCCTGGCCGTTCTGCTCTTTGTCTCTGGGCTGGGCTGGTTGGACGGTGGCGGTGGACCACTAGCGAGCTTGTAGACATGGCGAGAGAGGCTGGCGGCTGTTGTGGCGCGATGTCGCCGGTGGGGGTGCTCAAGGTGCTCGGCCTTAATGGCCATGACCATTTGGTCGTGTGCATAGGGTTTGGCCAGGCTAGCAAAGGGTAGGGTTTGCACTGGGGGAACAAGGGGACAGGGTTAGGCCCAAATGGTGACCAAGATCACTGCTCAAAACAGTGTTTTGAATTTGGCCAGATTTGTGCTCACAAGGTGTTTGATGGAATGGCCGAAAGAGAAAAACTTTTGAATTTTGAGTTCAATTTTTTGGGGTGATCTACACTAGTGCTAGGTAGTCTCTGGTTGCAAGGGTTTTGAAAGTGGAGCTCAAATAGATGGTTTTTGAAATAGGGGTGATCTATGCATATGCATTGGATTCAATTTTCACATGCCAATTAAAATAAGTAAAAGAATGTTTTTAGCAGATCAAAAGGTGGGCCTTGGTACCTCATAATGTGTACTAGCAAGGGGTGCAAAGATCATGAATTTTTTCTGTTAAGAAATGAGTGCTAGGAACACTCAACGTAGTGTAGTGGATTAAAATGGCCAAAATGACCATTCCTCCTCTTTAATTGTTTTTTACTTGATTTTCTTTAGGAAAAGTTTAGGAAAGATGTAGATGATGTTTAAATCACCTAAGAATCATTTTACAACCAAAGAATCACAGAACCATGGCAATTCAAATCAATTCCTATTTTAAATGCACATACACATGAATGCTTTCATTTTTAATTTGGAAAAGTTTTTATTAACCCCAAATTTGATGATTGAGATCTTGATAAGCCTGGATTGAAGTTTTGGGATGCTACAAATCTTCCCCCCTTAAACAAAATCTTGTCCCGAGATTTACAAAGAAAACTAGGAACTAAAGAGATCTGGGAACTTTGTCCGGATGTAATCTTCTCGCTCCCAAGTGGCTTCCTCCTCGGTATGGTTGCTCCACCGAATCTTGAGAAACTTGATGCTCCTAGTCCTGGTGGTTCTGTAGGCTTCTTCTAAGATACGGATGGGTACTTCTCTATAGGTGAAGTCATTGTTGATTTCCACAGCTCTGTGATCAATGTTCTTGAAAACTTCGGTCTTCTCGGGCACTTCCAAACATTTGCGAAGTAACGAGATATGGAACACATTGTGGATGGCTGACATCTCTTCAGGCAGTTCCAGTTGATACGATACTTCTCCTCGAGGGTTCAGAATCTTCAAGGGCCCGATATATCTGGGGGCTAACTTTCCTTTCAGACTAAAGCGTTGGTCCCCTTCAATGGTGAAACCTTGAGATACACAAAATCTCCGACATTGAAAGTCAGGTCTCTCCTTCTTTTGTCAGCATAACTCTTCTGTCTGGATTGGGCGGTCTTGAGGTGCTCACGGACTTTGTGAACTTTCTCTTCTGCTTCCCGGAGAATGTCGGGTCCAAAGATCTGACTCTCTCCTACTTGCGACCAATTCAAAGGGGTACGACACTTTCTTCCATATAGGAATTCAAAGGGTGCCATCTGCAAACTAGCTTGATAACTGTTGTTATATGAGAATTCTGCGAAAGGCAGGCAGTCTTCCCATTTTGATCCGTATTCCAACACATAGGCTCTAAGCATATCCTCTAGGATCTGGTTGACTCTCTGAGTCTGTCCATCAGTTTGTGGGTGATACGCGGTGCTGAAGTTCAACTTGGTTCCTAATCCTTCCTGAACTTTCTGCCAAAATCTTGAGGTAAACTGGGTTCCTCGATCTGATACGATGGTCTTGGGGGTTCCATGCAGACTAACAATGCTGGCAATGTACAGCTCTGCTAGCTTCGCACTCTGGTAGGTAGTCTTGACAGGTATAAAGTGGGCTACCTTGACAGTCTATCAACTATGACCCAGATTGAGTCATTTCCCCACTAGAAGTAGGCAAACCGGTGATAAAGTCCATTCCGACAGAATCCCATTTCCATTCCGGAATCTGTAGTGGTTGTAACAATCCTGCAGGTCTCTGATGCTCTGCTTTGACTCTTTGACAGATGTCACATTTGGCGATGTAGCTTCCGATTTCTCTCTTCATCTTGTGCCACCAAAATTGCTCTTTCAAATCCTGATACATCTTTGTTCCTCCGGGGTGGATAGAATAAAGAGTATCATGAGCTTCCTTCACGATAAATTCCTTCAGCTCTGAATCTGCTGGCACACAGATACGTCCTTTGTACCACAATACACCTTCTTCGTCTTCAGTGAATCCAGGTACTTTTCCTGTACCAATACGATGTTTTATTCCGTCGATACTTTCGTTCCCCTTCTGGGTTCCTTCATTTGGCTAATCAAAGTGGGTTGAAGTTCAATGCTAGCTAAGAATCCTTTGCTAACTAATTCAGTCCTGAACTGCTCCAACTCTTCATACAAACTTGGTTGCTTCTCCTTGATCATGGTGTTTAGCTTACACGGCAATCTGCTAAGAGCATCCGCTACCACATTGGCTTTGCCAGGGTGATAGTGAATGTCAAGGTCATAGTCCTTGATTAACTCTATCCATCTCCTTTGCCTCATATTCAGCTCCTTCTAAGTGAAGATATATTTTAAGCTCTTGTGATCTGAGTAAATATCACAGCGATTACCCATCCGATAATGACGCCATGTCTTCAATGCTAGAACCACGGCTGCTAGCTCAAGATCATGGGTCGGATAGTTCTTCTCATGCTGCTTCAGTTGTCGAGACAGATACGCGATAACTGTGCCTTCTTGCATCAACACACATCTGAGACCAATCTTGGATGCGTCACAATACACATCAAACGGCTTCTTGATGTCTGGCATGACCAATATTGGGGCTGATATCAATCTCTTCTTCAGCTCCAGGAAACTGGCTTCACATTTGTCTGTCCATTCAAACTTCTTGTCCTTCTTCAACAATTGGGTCATGAGTCGGGTGATGCTTGAGAATCCTTCTACGAACTTGCGGTAATATCCCGCTAGTCCGAGAAATGCACGGACTTGGGTTTGAGTGGTTGGGGTTTCCCATTCTTCGACATCTTTGATCTTGGCGGGATCAACAGAGACTCCTCCGGCAGACACAATATGTCCTAGGAATCCTACTTCCTTAAGCCAAAACTCACACTTGCTGAACTTGGCATATAACTGATGCTCTCTTAGGGTTTCTAGGATAACTCTCAAATGTTGCTCATGCTCTTCTTCTGACTTGGAGTAGATAAGAATGTCGTCGATGAACACAACTACAAACTTATATAGGAAATTCATAAAGATCTTATTCATGAGATTCATGAAATAAGCAGGGGCATTGGTTAATCCAAAAGACATAAACGTATACTCATATAAACCATAGCGAGTAGTAAAGGCGGTCTTTGGAATATCCATTGCACGAATCTTAAGTTGGTGATAACCAGTCCTAAGATCAATCTTTGAGAATACATGAGCTCCGGTCAACTGATCAAATATATCCTCTATCTTTGGCAAGGGGTACTTGTTCTTGATGGTGACATCATTCAACTTTCTGTAATCTGTGCACAGACGGTTGCCTCCATCTTTCTTGTCGACGAATAACACTGGTGACCACCATGGCGATGTGCTTGGTTGAATCAAGCCTTTCCCTAACAGGGCATCCAACTGTTTCTTCAGCTCCACTAACTCTGAGGGGTTCATGCTATAGGGTCTCTGAGCTATAGGTCCGGTTCCAGGGATTAGTTTGATAATGAACTCAATATCCCTATCCGGGGGCATACTTGGCAATTCATCTAGGAATACGTCGGGGTATTCACAAACTACTCTGACTTGGTCAATGGTGGGCAGGGCTACACTCTTGTTGCACTTGAATTGATGGGGTAAGGTTTCAGAGATATGTTCTACTGTTACTCCAGAACTACTGGTCATGGTGATAGCTTTCTTAGCACAGTCTATCAGTCCTTTATGCCTTGACATCCAGTCCATACCTAGTACTACTTCCAAACCTTTGGTTCCAAGTACAATTAGGTTGGCATAAAAATCTATCCCATGTATTCTGATAGGTACAGCTTTGCAAATTTTTCTAGCTTTGGTTGTTGAACCGGGGATTTGAACTATCATGACATGCTTCAGTTTGGTTGGATGAATCTTACTAGTGCATGCAAATTATTCGGTGACAAATGAATGCGATGCTCCAGAATCAAACAATACTCTTGCTAAAACTGAGTTGATAGAAAACATACCCAGCACTACATCTGGCGCTTCCTCGGCTTCTTCTGTGTTCATGTGGAAGAGACGGCCATTGCGGTTGCGAGGGTTCCCTGGGGCAAATCTCCTTCCTGGTTGAACACGACGCTGCTGCTGAGCTGGGGCATTCACATTGGCATTGGCCGCAGTCTTCTTGGGACACTCATTGGAGTAGTGACCCTTCACTCCACACTCGAAACAAGTGATGTGGGACTTGTCCTTGACTGCGACAGGCACATCATTGCTGCCAGTTCTGGGTGAAGTGTTGTTGTTGTTGATGTTGTTCTTGGGAGGTGCACGGTTGAAATTGTTGGCATTACCGGAGTTGTGATTGTTTCCTCTGGACTTCACATTGCCTCCGCTACGGTTGGGGTAGCTTGGGCGAGACGTTGGGGGTTGGTTGTTCCTTGGTGCATATCCGGTGAAGGGTTGGGACGGTACTTCTGGTGACTATTGGATCCAGACTGCTGCATCATACGACACTTGCGGATGTCGTTTGCCTGGTTAATCTTCCCTTCCATCTGAATGGCAGAGTCGACTAGCTCTTCGAGATCCTAAAAACGGATGTTGACGAGGACAGTCTGCATCTCATCATGCAGTCCGTTCAAGAATCTCTCCTTCTTCTTGGCCTCCATGTTGATCTCATCGGGTGCATATCTGGCAAGTGACAGGAATCTGTCACGGTACTCCACCACAGTCATTCTTCCTTGCTTCAATTCACGAAACTGATCTCTCATTCTATTGACTAGTCCTTGCGGCACGTGGGTGCGGCTGAACTTGACTTTGAATGCTTCCCATGTCATCACTTGGCCATGGTTCATATTGCGGATGCTATTCCACCAAGCTCTAGCATCTCCTGTCAGATAGTGGGTGGCAAAGAGAACTTTCTCATTTTCATCCACTCCTACAACTTCGAGGTTGTTTTCCATGGTTTGTAACCAGTCATCAGCATCTAATGGGTTTTCAAAAGTGCTAAAGATTGGGGGATTGGTATTCTGGAAGTTCTTCAGCTTGGATCCTTGATGATCCTGATTTCCATGCCCTTCGTTGTTGAGAGCCATCTGGGCGATCTGTTGAAGTGTTGCTAAGTTGGCTTGGCGTTCTGCCCTGCTTGCTTCCCGGTCGGCGATGAGATTCTGCAAGATCTGCAGCATTGGGTCTTGCGACAAGCTGCTCCCTCCTTGGTTTCCACGAGTCATCTGAAGATTGAGATGGATATAGGGGTAAGAGGGAAATTCTAAGGTTCATGGTTTTGGGTTTTCAAAGCTAAAACTTTGAGTTAGACTCGGGTTTTTCAACTAACTCCATTTCCATTCATGCAAGCAAGCACACGATACAACACACACCACAACAATCAAAGGGAAAACAGATGGTTTGAAGAACCATTCTACAATCTATGATACAATGAGACCGATACAAATCATGCTACGACAGTGCCCTAGTGCTTCTACTCATCATCAATGAAGTCAGAGTCATCATCGTCAGTGTAGAAGTCCATGGCATCCTCCGCCAGAAAATCATCATCATTGCTGAGGTAAGAATCCATGTCTCCTTGGATGTCTTCACCCTCATCTTCTTCTTCCTTGGCGGCAAGCTGAGCTTCCTGCTCCTTGACGGTCTTCTCGAGGTCGGCCACCTTCTTGTGAAGACGGGCGATGGTGCGATCCTTCTTGGCACGCTGGCGACGAAGAGACTGGCGGTCCTGGACGAGCAGTGTGAAAGTCTAGGCCTTCTGGTCGGCAATGGCACGGTTCTGGTTGGCTAACTCTCTGGCATTATCCAGTTCCAGCTATCTGTCATGAAGCAGGAAGTCAAGGTTCTCCACTTGACGCCTCAACTCTGGGTGACTTGGCATCTCCATTGGCATTCCCATGAAGTCACGTCTTGCATAGTGGGCAAAACGAGTTCCTTGGATCTTGTTGACGCTGAGGGCACATAGACGTGCGAGAGCTTCTTGCATTGCCCTGGCTAATCCATCTAGACAGTTGTTCTCTCTCACGGAGAACTAAATTCTCCCAGAAGTTGGTGCTTCAATGCTTCCTCTAAGATCTACGGTGACTAGCCACTGTAGGTCTCCTCCTGGTGGTCCTGGAAGTTGAGCTCCAAGAAACTCCGGATGTGGGCGTCCTAGTAACTCTGACAATGAGTCCAGATCCCTCTCGAAGATCAGTTGACCTCCGTTTCCCAACTGGTAAAACTTGTTGAACTGAGTCTCCATCTACAAGAATTAAGGATGAGGAAGTTAGTAAAGTGATCAAGTGTGTCAATTTTTAAGTAGTAGTGTAAGAATTTTGAGGAGATTGAATTTTTGAGAAAGAAAGAATTCACAAGGCTAAGAGAGGAGATAGTTTTTCATAAATACTCACTTTGGTTTGGAAACTAAGTTTTTGTTTGAACGTCCATTCTAACTAGGGTCTCCTATGGTCAGGATGGCTCTGATACCAACTTGTCAACACCCGGATTTTTAATCCCAGATGCCCGTTATGCCATACCTCGCAATCCCAGGATTACCATTTTTGCGAGACATAACGGATTGGATATCACAGTACATCATGCATTACAAACCATACATAAGGTCTTAGACAAATAAGGATCTCATGATCCAGTCTTAATAGAACAAGCAGCGGAAATAAAAGATAAGCGTAGCGGTGGGATCCATCTTCAGGGGCACAGACAATGCTGACGAAGGCAGATAGTCCTAGTTATCATAGCCGTCCTGCTGGCCATCATCTTGATAGTCTCCTTCATAGTCTGGCCAAGATAATAGCTAGGGACAAAAGCCATGAGTACTCTTTAAGTACTCGCAAACTACCACTAACAAGTATTATAATTCTAAGTTAAAGTGCTAAATCTAAGTTTAACTTTACAGTTAAGTTTGAAACCTAAGCTGAGTTCTGAAGCAAAGAAAGATAAAGTAAAATTCTAGAATCACTTAAGTTGAGAAGCTATTGTCATAAACACAACCCTGTTGTGGTCAAGTCAAGATTCATCATTCATTTCAAGTTATTTGGAAAACATCTGACAACGAAACTGTATGGGCATTCCAACTGTCCATAACCGCGGACGCGGCTATTCGAATAGTTTGACACTCTGCAGAGGTGGTACACTTTCACCCCAAGATTCGATACATCTGTCAGGGATAACCCTGAATCATCATACTTAGTATGTAGATAATCAAACATAACCTTCCCTTTACACACCCTAGTATAAGCACCTCTCCTATGAGCATGGCCTCCCAACCATGACCATCTGTCATCTTGGGCACTGCATAGGTGGACATCATGAGAGGTAGCCTCAGCTCAAACCTCTCCCGCGAGGGAACTAATACTAATGCATATAAATTTCCAGCTAAGCCTTACCCAATTCAGGTAGTGTGGTTGTACGGTAAATTTGGAATGGTATCGCATCCGAATCCAACCATCAATTTTATAAAAGGGTTAAGGCTCATGCCTCAACATTTTCATCATCATCAACCATTTGTGTTTCTCAACACATGTCAAAACATTCCAATAGAATGACTCATCATTCCAAGGCTTTCATAATTCATTTTCACCAAGTGTTCCCATCTAAAGTGACTCAAGTTTTTATCTACTCTAAACTACTAAGTTAACAGTGTTCACTAAGAGGGAAAAGATGGGTTCAATCTCCTGCCATAGAATGACATCTAAAGGTTTCTAAATAGGTAAAATTTTATACTTTTTATGCTACCTTCAAAACAAGTAAAGAACTTTGTGTAAATTAAGGGAGGTACAACCTGTAAATAAGACTTGGGGTAACTAATATTAAAAGGGGTGTGATCAAAGCATGGCTAAAGCATCTTTGCTAAATCATCTAGTTTGATCCTAGCTTGCTATGCAGGAAACTTGCAAGTGTTAGCTTGCATTGTTAATGGTGGCTTGCACGTGGATAGTGCTAGCTTGCTAATAGTAGCTTGCCTTGGGTAGTGCAGTGGTTGAAGTTTTCTTCTTCTTCTTGGTTGAACTCCTCCTCCTCGAAAGCTTGGTCGGTACTATCGTCTATAAATACATACGGAGTACACAATCACCAAACAATACTTAACTAGGATAAATAGCATTCTAAGACACACATTTTATGATCTATTATCATCACAAGCATCACAAGTTTAAATCACTAGTTTCATCTTGTTAATTTAGAAAAGTAATTTCTACTCATAGAAAAATTAACTAAGATTTAATATTCAGCACGTCAAAAATGGGATCATGTTGACACATGTCATCACCACATATTCTAACATGTGGGAATGAGATTTAAAGGTTGGATCAATATTACTTTGGTTTAAGTTTATTATTTAATGATTTAAAGTGACTAGAAATGCCTATATAGCATTATTTTGGTACTAGTCCAAAGTCACTGCATGTAAACCTTAATATTATTATATATTCAGATAGGTATGGTGAAATGTGATTTTTGAGAGTTGGAATCAACTCCAAACCTATCTTAGTTGTTTTTATAAAAATGTTGCAACTTCCAAAAGCTTCTGTTTTGTTATTTTTACTAGGAGAGATCTATAACTCTAATTGGATTAAACCCAATGGGCTTGGATAGATCATTTTAATATCTTTCAGGCAAAATTGCTTTCATGCAATTTGGATTTGTAAAACTCCCAGAATTTAATTTTAAACTAGTGGACAGAAACTAAATTCAAATTAAAAAGAAAAATCAAATTTTGAATGGCTGGGCTAGCGCGGGAACGAACATGGGCCGGCCCAGTGGCGCTCCGCGGCGCGGGGCTCAGCTAACAGGGGGGTCCCGCTTGTCAGCTGCACTTAACACGCGAAACGGTACGCGCGCTGTGGGTCGTAGGATTAGAAATGGGATCTACGGTTGAGAGTCGTCGTCGACGACGAACGGGTCGCCGACGAGAGTTTGGCCTAGCGGCTCGGTGGAGGTCTACCGGAGACGTACTAGGGCTCTAGCGACGACGGCGAGGCGGGCAAATGGACTGGAAGACGACGGCGAGGTGAGGCGCTGTTGCGGCAGAGCTTGGGGTGCCCTAAATCGCAGGCGCCCTTCTCCTCCTGCTGCGGCGGCTCCGGCTCCAATTCCAGTGAGGCAGAGCTCGAGAGGCGCGGCGAGAGGTGGGTGAGGTTCAGTGAGAGGTGGGAAGTGAGTGGGTGTGGAGAAATGGTGCTGGGAAGGCCGGCTTATATAGGCTCGACGGTGACATCGAGCGGTGTGGGCTAGCAGCGTGGCTCGAGGTAGGGGACGGTGGCCTGTCTCCTACGGTGCGCTGAGGCTTAAATGCATGAGAGGGCGAGCTCTGTGCTGGTCGGGCGCATCACGTGCTCTGGGCGGCAGAGGCGGCGGGTCCGATGGTGAGCGGCGGCTGGGGTGCGTTGGGCGGCCAGCGGGGGTGTCTGGGGTGTTCCCTAGGTCATGGCAGAGCGATAGGCGCGGGCTGCGGCCGAGGGGTGGTCTGTGCACGCGGGGACAAGGCGTGCTCTACGGGCGGCGTCGGCATGGTCGACCAGCTCCGGACGCGGCGGTTCCTGGCCGTTCTGCTCTCTGTCTCTAGGCTGGGCTGGTTGGACGGTGGCGGTGGACCACTGGCGAGCTTGTAGACATAGCGAGGGAGGCTGGCGGCTGTTGGAGATATGCCCAAGAGGCAATAATAAAGTGGTTATTATTATATCTTCATGTTTATGATAAATGTTTACATCCCATGCTATAATTGTATTATTAGGAAACACTAATACATGTGTGTTTTGTAAACATAAAAGAGTCCCTAGTAAGCCTCTTGTTAAACTAGCTTGTTGATTAATGGATGATCATGGTTCCCTGTTCATGGACATTGGATGTCGTTAATAACAAGATCATATCATTAGGAGAATGATGTGATGGACACACACCTGTAGTAAGCATAGCATAAGATCAAGTCATTAAGTTTGTTTTGCTATAAGCTTTAAAATACATAGTAACCTAATCCTTCGACCATGAGGTTATGTTAATCACCATCACCGGATGGGTACTTTGATGACATCAAACACCGCTTCATAACTGGGTGGTCATAAAGGTGTCATTGGGTATTCTGAAAGTATGTGTTGAAGCACATGGACCAAGATTGGGATTTGTCCATCCATATGACGGATAGATATGCTCTGGGCCCTCTCGGTGGAATGTCATCTAATTAGCTTGCAAGGGATGACATAACACGGAACGAGTAAAGAGTACTTATCAGTAACGAGGTAGAACTAGGTATGGAGATACCGACGATCAAACCTCGGATAAGTATAGTATCGCGCGACACAGGGAATTGGTTTCGTATGTAAATGGTTCAATCGATCACGAAGTCATCGTTGAGTATGTGGGAGCCATTATGGATCTCCAGGTCCTGCTGATGGTTATTGATAGGAGATGTGTCTCTGTCATGTCTGCATATTCACGAACCGTAGGGTGATACACTTAAGGTTCAAAGTTGTTTTAAGTAGATATGGAATGTGCGTTGGAGACCGAATGTAGTTCGGAGTCTCGGATTGGATCCGGGACATCACGAGGAGATCCGGAATTGTCCGGAGAATAAGATTCATATATTGGGGATCATTTTCTGAGTTAGGAAATGTTCCGGAGTATTTGTATGAGGTTTCTAGAAGGTTTCAGAATGTTCCGGAAGGTTCTGGAAGATTTCTTGGAGTTTGCTTGAAAACCAAGAAAGGATCAAGGAGTCCTTGTGGGGTAAGACAAGGATTCGTGGGGGGGAGGACTCCTCCCCCCACCTCCCAATCTGCCGGCCATAGGAGGGAGGGGAGTCCTACAAGGACTCCCCCTCCCATGGCGCCTCCCCCTTTAAATAGAGGGGTAGGGGCGCCCCCTCCAAGCCCTCTTCTACTACTCCAAATCTCCGCCGCCTCTCTCCTCCTCCTTTCTTCTGCACAGGCATAGGCGAAGCCCTTCAGAATTCTCTACTCCACCACCACCACCACGCCGTCGTGCTGCTGGGATTCCTTGGAGAAGATCTACTACCTCCGCTGCTCGCTGGAACGAGGAGAGGAAGGTCTGCTTCGACTCCGCACGTGTGACCGACTGCGGAAGCGCTGCCGGAACGCGGCGCCGGAAGGATCGTCCACACGATCTTGAGATCGGCAAGTGATCGACTACATCAACCACGAGATCTAATCTCGTTAACGCTTTCGGATCTACGAGGGTTAGTTCCTATCTATCTCGTTGCACATGTCTAATAGATTAGATCTTGGCTTTTATCTAGATTAGATCTGGGTTTTGTTCATTCTTCCGGTAGAAATTTTTTGTTTTCCATGCTACGAACCGATCAGCGGCTGCTATGGCGCGATGTCGCCGGTGGGGGTGCTCAAGGTGCTCGGCCTTAATGGCCATGACCATTTGGTCGTGTGCACAGGGTTTGGTCGGGCTAGCAAAGGGTAGGGTTTGCACTGGGGGAGACAGGTTTAGGCCCAAATGGTGACCAAGATCACTGCTCAAAACAGTGTTTTGAATTTGGCCAGATTTGTGCCCACAAGGTGTTTGATAGAATGGCCGAAAGAGAAAAACTTTTGAATTTTGAGTTCAATTTTTTTGGGTGATCTACACTAGTGCTAGGTAGTCTCTGGTTGCAAGGGTTTTGAAAGTGGAGCTCAAATAGATGGTTTTTGAAATAGGGGTGATCTATGCATATGCATTGGATTCAATTTTCACATGCCAATTAAAATAAGTAAAAGAATGTTTTTAGTAGATCAAAAGGTGGGCCTTGGTACCTCATAATGTTTACTAGCAAGGGGTGCAAAGATCATGAATTGTTTCTGTTAACAAATGTGTGCTAGGAACACTCAAAGTATTGTAGTGGATTAAAATGGCCAAAATGACCATTCCACCTCTTTAATTGTTTTTGACTTGATTTTCTTTAGGAAAAGTTTAGGAATGATGTAGATGATATTTAAATCACCTAAGAATCATTTTACAACCAAATAATCACAGAACCATGGCAATTCAAATCAATTCCTATTTTAAATGCACATACACATGAATGCTGTCATTTTTAATTTGGAAAAGTTTTTGTTAACCCCAAATTCGATGATTTAGATCTTGATAAGCCTGGATTGAAGTTTTGGGATGTTACACATTGCATGTGTGTTCTTTTCACATACCACATACGCATCCACCAGAGTCATTGAAATGTGTGTTCTTTTCACATACCACACATGGATCCACCAATGTCATTGCATGTGTGTTCTTTTTAGTAACAACAACCAGAGTCATTGCATTTGTGTTCTTTTCACATACCACATATGGATCCACCAGTGTCATTGAAATGTGTGTTCTCTTCAGAGACCACACATGGATCCACCAGTGTCATTGCATGTATGTTCTTTTCACTAACAACAACTTGAGTCATTGCATGTGTGTTCTTTTCACATACCACATATGGATCCACCAGTGTCATTGCATGTGTGTTCTTTTCACAATCCACCTATGGATCCACCGGTGTCATTGCATGTGTGTTCTTTTCACTCACAACAACTGGAGTCATTGCATGTGTGTTCTTTTTACTAACAACAACCAGGGTCATTGCATGACTATTCTTTTCACAAACCACATATGGATCCACCAGTGTCATTGCATGTGTGTTCTTTTTACTAACAACCAGAGTCATTGCATGTGTGTTCTTTTCACATACCACATATGGATCCACCAGTGTCATTGAAATGTGTGTTCTCTTTAGATACCACACATGGATCCACCAGTGTCATAGCATGTGTGCTCTTTTCACAATCCACCTATGGATCCACCAGTGTCATTGCATGTGTGTTCTTTTTACTAACAACAACCAGAGTCATTGCATGACTGTTTTTTTCACATACCACATATGGGTCCACCAGTGTCATTGCATGTGTGTTCTTTTCACTAACAACAACTGAGTCATTTCACGACTGTTCTTTTCACATACCACATACGGATCCACCAGTGTCATTGAAATGTGTGTTTTCTTTAGAGACCACACATGGATCCACCAGTGTCATTGCATGTGTGTTCTTTTCACTAACAACAACCAGAGTCATTGCATGTGTGTTCTTTTCACATACCACATATGGATCCACCAGTGTCATTGCATGTGTGCTCTTTTCACAATCCACCTATGGATCCACCCGTGTCATTGCATGTGTGTTCTCTTTACTAACAACAACCAGAGTCATTGCATGACTGTTCTTTTCACTAACAACAACTAGAGTCATTGCAAGACTACTCTTTTCACATACCACATATGGATCCACCAGTGTCATTGCATGTGTGTTCTTTTTACTAACAACAATCTTCACATACCACATATGGATCCACCAGAGTCATTGAAATGTGTGTTCTTTTCACAT
This sequence comes from Avena eriantha, assembly GCA_910589775.1. Taxonomy (NCBI): domain Eukaryota; kingdom Viridiplantae; phylum Streptophyta; class Magnoliopsida; order Poales; family Poaceae; genus Avena; species Avena eriantha. The sequence continues at coordinate 314,739,248 of OU342740.1, read as the reverse complement.
ACCACACATGGATCAACTAGTGTCATTGCATGTGTGTTCTTTTTAGTAACAACAACCAGAGTAATTGCATTTGTGTTCTTTTCACATACCACATTTGGATCCACTAGTGTCATTGAAATGTGTGTTCTCTTCAGACACCACACATGGATCCACCAGTGTCATTGCATGTATGTTCTTTTCACTAACAACAAATTGAGTCATTGCATGTGTGTTATGTTCACATACCACATATGGATCCAACAGTATCATTGCATGTGTGTTCTTTTCACAATCCACCTATGGATCCACCGGTGTCATTGCATGTGTGTTCTTTTCACTAACAACAACTGGAGTCATTGCATGTGTGTTCTTTTTACTAACAACAACCTGAGTCATTGCATGATTGTTCTTTTCACATACCACATATGGATCCACCAGTGTCATTGCATGTGTGTTCTTTTTACTAACAACAACCAGAGTCATTGCATGTGTGTTCTTTTCACATACCACATATGGATCCACCAGTGTCATTGAAATGTGTGTTCTCTTTAGATACCACACATGGATCCACCAGTGTCATTGCATGTGTGCTCTTTTCACAATCCACCTATGGATCCACTAGTGTCATTGCATGTGTGTTATTTTTACTAACAACAACCAGAGTCATTGCATGACTGTTCTTTTCACCTACCACATATGGGTCCACCAGTGTCATGGCATGTGTGTTCTTTTTACTAAAAACAACGGAGTCATTTCACGACTGTTCTTTTCACACACCACATATGGATCCACCAGTGTCATTGAAATGTGTGTTCTCTTTAGAGACCACACATGGATCCACCAGTGTCATTGCATGTGTGTTCTTGTCACTAACAACAACCAGAGTCATTGCATGTGTGTTCTTTTCACATACCACATATGGATCCACCCTGGTCATTGCATGTGTGCTCTTTTAACAATTCACCTATGGATCCACCAGTGTCATTGCATGTGTGTTCTCTTTACTAACAACAACCAGAGTCATTGCATGACTGTTCTTTTCACTAACAACAACCAGAGTCATTGCATGACTGTTCTTTTCACATACCACATATGGATCCACCAGTGTCATTGAAATGTGTGTTCTCTTCAGAGACCACACATGGATCCACCAGTGTCATTGCATGTCTCCTCTTTTTACTAACAACAACTAGAGTCATTGCATGTGTGTTCTTTTCACATACCACATATGGATCCATCAGTGTCATTGCATGTGTGCTGTTTTCACATAGCACACATGGATCCACCAGTGTCATTTCATGTGTGTTCTTTTCACTAACAAGAAGTAGAGTAATTGCATGTGTGTTCTTTTCACATACCACATATGGATCCACCAGTGTCGTTGCATGTGTGCTCTTTTTACTAACAACAACTGGAGTCATTTCATGACTGTTCTTTTCGCATACCACATATGGATCCACCGGTGTCGTTGCGTGTGTGCTCTTTTTACTAACAACAACCAGAGTCATTGGATGTGTGTTCTCTTTAGAGACCATACATGGATCCACAAGTGTCATTGAAATGTGTATTATTTTCAAGTACCGTCATTGGCCACAAACAATCGGGACGCAGAACTTACCAGCAACTGCTCTGGGATTCTAGAAGACCCAATCCCCGATTGTTAGGCACCGTTGGATCGGGGTGCGTGGACGATAGTGATGTCCTTCGCGAGGGCCATCCGCGAGAAGTCATTTCTGCGAACTGATTGTCGTGGCAACTACGCTGGGCCTATGTCCTTGCCCTTATCCCCTTAACCTCGGGGCCAAAAATCAGATCTTGTTCCTTCATCGCCATGGAGAGGGAGAGGCCCAAACTCAGCTTGCACGAGGCTCAGATGTTCGCCCACTACGACATACTTGCAAGCTACAAATTCGGCCCCAGTCTTTGAACAGGTACGCAGAACCTACAAATTTTACCTTGTGGAGTAAGATGGTGATTTGCTTCTTGTGTTGAACGGGGATTTCGCCAAAGGGCAACCGGTGTTGTACCAGGTGGACACAGAGAACCGCTCTCTCGAGGCCGTCGGTGACATTGGAAATTGTGCCCTCTTCGTTGGTTACAATTGGTCTATCCATTGATACCAGGTTACACCCCACAGTCGAACCCGGTTGCATATACTACAGGAATTTTATCAGACTGTGCGATCATGAGGTTCAATCCTGGGAAGAGGAACCAACAATGGTAATGTATGGCTTAAGTCTAGAATATACACCGAGGCCTTACCCTCTGGACGAGACACTGGTAGCACACTACAGATGGAGAGAGTTCTCTGAACATGTGTTACAACACGCGTTAGCCGACGACGAATCCTATATTCATCCTAGATTATTTGCTAGCATTTTCAGGTCTATTTTTCGAAGTAGAAATTTGTAATATATTTATATTATTTCGATGAGCAGTATGCGTATTAACTTTCAAATAAAATTGTAATGTATTTAAATTTAGTACTTTCAGAATTCAAAGTATTTATTTTTAGTGGCTTCTTTCAGAATTCTCTGTGTTCGACATGGGCATCAGCTCAGTGCCGGAATTCAGGTTCCACATGGAAAATTGCACAATAATGTGTTGGTGGGCGGCACCACCCCTCGAACCTGGGATGCGCGCCATCGAAGGTGGAGGGGGCAGGCCCGCCAGTCAGAAAACATGCCACGTTGGCATCCCCTATTTCTGATGCCCTTTAAAAAAAGAAAACACGCCACGTCTTTATCCCCTGTTTTTGATGGTGTTGCTACACTCGACGGTACATGGTGGCATATAAATAATATCGTATAAACATAAGGGCACAGTCGTCAACATTTCTAAAATGAAACCCGGTCCCGTCTCCTACCTATCCTGGTACATTGCCCGATGAGGTGGTGTAACTACCTCGGTGAATTACGCTCTTAGTTAATGCCTGGATGAACGAAAGTGGTTAAAATAGTACGGTGGGGCCCAGGGCCACTCACGTTAGACCTTTCGGCCGTCCTAACCACTTTCAGACAACGGGACAAGAACGAGCGGCGTAATCTGCAGGCGAAGGGATCAACTATATACATAAATGAGTATGTATGCAAGCCACATACAACAGTCCTCAGAGCCATTCCCTCTAAAAGAAATAGAAATATTGCAACGCCATACGGCAAGATCCAAATGTCCTAGATAGATATAATAATTTAGGATAGCTCCTCATACATCACACATCAGAGTATCAGGCGGAAGCGGAAAACAAAATCCGAGTACGGATAAGAAGCAAATTGGCATAAGGTCCCCCATAAATAAACACATCCCGCCCACAGATCACACGGATCCACGTTCCCGGAATCTCTACACCGAATGATCGTTGCCAACATCATCTGTCTCTTCCACCCAGTATCCATCTTGCGGGTACACCTGTTCATCTGAATCAAACAATTTATCGTGTGAGACCCTAGGGGTACTCAGCAAGTCTTTATGCCACTAAAGGGGACACAACCTGGGGTGACGCAATTGCAGCAAAAGATAATACCTAACAATTCTACAGATATTCGCTAACCTTCCGCCTAACCAATGATAGACGGAAGTCCGTGAATTAAGAACAACAGTTATAACAGTATAATTAATAGGTCCATCCTCCTCCTCGCTTACCAACGAGGAAGCGGACGAACAACCCCCATCATCCGTTGGCAGTTTTATTAACCATTCCATGAGTATTGCACTATTTACTAGTCAAGTACTTAGTCAAATTAAAAGCGGTACTTTAGTTATACTTGTCTATGATCGAGAAACTGTGCTCCAAGTCGTCCATATCCGCGGATACGGCTTTCAGAAAGATTTACCCTGCAGGGATGCACGAATAGCAACACACACTCGATCAACCTCGGAAAAACCAAATCAAAACCCAACGAGGCATTCACGACAAAGCAATCACAGGATTCAGAAATATTTCAGGGGGCCACCCCATTAAGCTACCCGCAACGAAGTTGGCCGGCTCCGAGACGGACCCAAGGTTTATGTCAATGGCTGTAAATGACTAGGAACCCAAAAATGTGACTGGGCTTGTCGATACCACGAAAACATTCCACGATCCAAAACAGTACAGGTGCTCCTCGCACAATCTTAAATAAAGCAGTAACATGGCATAAGTACAGGATAGTAATAAAGCCCCAAACTAATTGTGGCCCCAAGAAATAAGAATGAATCAAGCTCTGACTCAGGGGGGTCCATAAGGCCTCCAGGATGTAGATAGTGCGAATAAACAAGGAACAGGAATCAAGTACTCGGGGTCCTACGGGACACAAGTGAGCATGAAAAACCAAATAGCAGATATTGCTCACCGGTGCCTCTTTCATTAGTTATCCCATTACTACTCAGGTTATGTTGTTTAGGTACCTCGTTATTCATCAGACACTCACATACCCTACTCATGCTTTTCTACGACTCGCATGGCTCAAACAACTCCTGTAGTAATGGCTCATGGGGCCGGAACAAGCTTGGTGTGGTTTAAAAGTAAAGGCTATGCAGTACTTGGGGTTCAATTTAATGCAATCGCGACTCAATGATGCAAGAATAAGATAGAGGCAATAGGTACTGTATGTATGCAAGCATGTGGTAGTGCTTGCCTGGCAGCTCAGTTGAAGTGAGAGATGGATCTGGGTAGTACTCCTGTGATTCCTGGTAATTCTCCTGCTGGGCGTCTATTCGAAGAAGAACCAAACAAACAAGGGCCAACATAAATAAAGTGCACAAGCATATGAATTAAAATGCGACCAGCAAACAAGCATGCCATGATGCATGATGCACAATTTACATGGCATTAAAGTAGCATGGCAAAGGTGGGGTGTGGATACAAGAAATAAAGCACTTTATTATTTATTTGCCCAAGTTTTATTGTCATAAACGGTTCAGATTTTAAATGACAACATGATGCATGCTTCAATTCAGAACAAGGATTGCATAAATAGAACGGGCTCGTCGCGCTGATCGATTTAGACATATTATTTGTCAAATTTGGAGTTATAAAACAAAAGTTATTAATTAAATAAGGAAAAAGGCATTTTTATTGTAATTTTAATCATCTCGAAATTTAAAGTGTTCAAAATATATTTTGAATGGCATATTTGAATTCCTCACATTTTTCTGATTCCAAAACATATATTATTTGTATTATTTGGATTTGTATTTTAAAAATTATTTGAATCTGAATTGAATTTGAATTTGAAAAAGATTTAGTTAAAACAGACAAAGGGAAAATGCTTTTTACACCGCAGGTAATTCTAGCCTAGACGCTAACGGGTGGGGACACAACGGACTAGGGCCACGCACGCGCGAGAAAACGTTTTGCACCGGGCAGAGGCTAGCCCAGGCACTGACAAGCGGGCCCGATGGTGAAGCTGGCCCCACGAGTCAGCGAGGGGCGTGGGTGTAGCCCGTCGCGCAGTGGGGACGGAGCGCGGGTTGATAGCCGGGTCTACTGGGCGGTTTTCTGCAAATTGCCAGGTGGCTGACAGGTGGGGACACTAGGGCTCCTGGGGACCGGGGCGTGATCGCCAAATAGCGCGGGGGTCCTTTTTGCAAAACGTCCGTGCGAGCGCTGTCTGGAACTGACGCTGTCTTCTCTGAACCTCGACGACGCCTGACGACGGCGCAGACTTCCGGCGAAGGTGGCGTCGCATCCGCGGCGAGAGAGCTCTAGCCGCCAAAACGAAAGTGGTAGAGGGGAGCTTCGGCTACGGATTTCGTTTAGGGAGGGTCGGCGGTGGCGGGCTGTGCTGGCCGGGGCACGCCGGGGAACAGAGGGGAAAACTAGGCGGGGACTGAGCGTCGGCGGGGCGGCTTGCCGGCGAGGGTCAATTAGGGGCGGCGCTAGGCACGTGAAGAGGGGGAAATACGAAAGGGGCGAGGGGTCAGCTCACCTCGTCCGATTCCGGCGGAATTCGGAGGCAGAGACGGCCGGAGCGGAGGGGAACGGTGGAGCTGCGGCGGGGGTGTACTGCTCGTCGGTGAGGGGCGGCTACGGCGAGCTTGGCGTCTTCCAGCGGGCGGGGTCGAGTCCACGGTCCGCGGCGATGCTTCCCGGTGTGTCCCCGGTCACCGGCGAGGACGGAAGCGACGTCGCGGCGCGCGGTCTAGCGGCGGCACGCGGGGAAGAGGGAGAGGGAGCGGAGCAGAGCTAGGGTTAGGGAAAAGGAGGGCGGCTCGGCGCGAGGATAAGGAGGAGGGCTGGCGTGCGGGCGACGTGGCTGACGCGACAGACGGCCACCTGCCCGTGGCTGCTTTCCGTCAGCGGCTGCGAGAGAGAGGGGGGCGACGGCGTTAGACAGAGGGAGAAGAGGAGCAGGACGGGGCGTCGGCGCTGAAGCGGTACGGCTGGCAGGTGGGCCGGGAGATGGGCCGCGATGGGCGAGGCCACTGGTGGGCTGCTGGCTGTGTTGCAGGTAAGGTTCTCTCCCTTTTTTTATTTCTTTCTTTTTGTTTTATCATCTGATTTGATTTATATTTTTGATTTGTTTCAGATTTAACCCAGCCCAAGATTTCATCTTTTTGGGAGTTTTTGCATATTGGAAAAATGGAACAGGGCTAGCTAGGGTGAGAGAAAAGGCTTGGATTAGGCTAAGATGAGATGGAGGAGAAATGATCATGAAAAGAGAAATAAAGGAGTATGGGAGGAATCCTTCATGTAAATCACAATGGAAAAATAAAGAACAAGGAGCTGATGATAGTATGGGAATGGTGGAATGTAAGGGGATGGTCCACAAAGAAAAGCTCCAATAAAACAAAAGGAAAACCAAAGAGATCAAGATGGGGAGGAATGTTGCATGGCCCATGCAAAAAATAATAATGCCATGATTTATTTTGTGACAACAATAATAATATTATGGCATTGTACTCATGCATTTCCAAGAAGTGGAATAGAGCCAAGCAAAGGAAAATTAAGGACTAGGTCCACCCTATTGCCCATGAGCTAGGTAAAACCAAAATAAAAACAAACAAGCTCATGGTCTAGTAGGATGGTGGAATTATAAAGTGGTGGAAGAGAAAGGTGGTGGAATGGAAATAAAAGATATGCCCCCAACTCAACTTGGGCATGGAACAATATATCAATAGCCAAATACAATATCAAGAGGCAAATACAATTAATAATGCATGTGAGAGAAGAGCCAAAAGAAAAAGGGTTTTATATGATGCTCAAATGCAAGGTGGCATGATGACATGAGCATGATATAATTATGATGCAACAATAATATATATAAAGTAGCCAATATCTTACTAGGACAAGTAGCATTACAATTGTTAGACAATTGGGATGCTACAACTCTCCCCCACTAAACAGGAATCTGGCCCCGAGATTCTAGGAAGAAGAATACTCAAAGAGGGTAGGATACTTGGCATGGAGCTCATCTTCACGTTCCCAGGTTGCTTCATCAACGGAATGGTGCGACCACTGCACCTTGCAGAACTTGATGGACTTGTTGCGAGTCCTTCTTTCTGCGACTTCAAGAATTTTTGTGGGGTATTCTTGATAAGAAAGGTCTTCTTGGAGATTGATGAGTTCATGGTCCATGGTCCTGCCGGGATCCTTGAAGCACTTCTTGAGTTGAGAGATGTGAAAAACATCATGGACTTTGAGTTGTTCACGGAGCTCAAGAGCATAAGCAACTTCTCCTCTTCTTCCACGAATTTTGAAAGGACCGATGTATCTAGGAGCCATCTTTCCTTTGATACCAAAGCGGTGCGTGCCTCTCATGGGAGTGACACGAAGGTAAACGAGATCACCAGGGACATACTCCATGTCCGTGTGCTTCCTATCATAATTGCTCTTCTGGCGACTTTGAGCAATCTTCAGATTTTCAAGAATGATGTGAACTTTCTCCTCCGCTTGAGTTACAATGTCGGGGCCAAACAATATTCTTTCACCTGCGCCCGACCAACCAATCGGAGTTCTGCATTTGCGACCATAGAGAGCCTCAAATGGTGCCATCTTTAGACTTTTCTGAAAGCTTTTGTTGTAAGAGAATTCAGCATAAGGAAGACATTCTTCCCACTTCATGCCGAAAGAGATAACGCAAGCACGGAGCATATCTTCCAGAATCTGATTGATCCTTTCAACTTGTCCTTGCGACTGAGGGTGGTAAGCTGTGCTGAAGTTTAGTTTTGTTCCCAAAGCATTTTGGAAACTTCCCCAGAACTTGGAAGTGAAAATGCTTCCACGGTCTGAACTGATCTCAAGAGGAACTCCATACAGAGAGACAATTCTGTTGATATAGAGTTCAGCCAACTGAATTGCAGAAATTGTTTCCTTGACTGGAAAGAAGTGAGCTACTTTAGAAAGCCTGTCAATGACAACAAAGATTGCATTGTTGCCCTTCTGCGACATTGGAAAACCAGTGATGAAGTCCATCTCTACTTTCTCCCATTTCCATTCCGGAGGCTTCAATGGCTGTAGAAGACCGGAAGGTTTCTAATGGACAGCTTTAAGTCTGCGACAAACATCACACTCTGAGACATACTTGGCACAATATCGTTTCAAACCAGGCCACCAATATTGTGTTTTCAAGTCCATGTACATCTTAGTGCTTCCAGGGTGGATAGAAAGAACAGAATCATGCCCCTCCTTGAGAACTTGCTCTCTTAAACCCGGGTAGTTCGGAACAAACATCCGGTGTTCAAAGAAAAGAGTGCCTTGGTCATCTACGTGAAAAGACTCATACTTCGGAAGCTGAATGTTGGAGATGATCTTTTTAGTGTAAGGATCCCCAAGCTGAATGGAACGGACCTTTTCTTCCAAGAGAGGTGTTGCTAGAAGGTTCAGAAGATAACCTTGATCCACAATTTCAAGGTTGAGCTTGCGGAATTCCTCGCACAAGAGAGGCTGTTGTTCTTCCACCATGAGGTTGTTGACATAAGCTTTTCGGCTGAGAGCATCTGCCATGACATTAGCTTTGCCCGGGGTGTAGTTGATGGTCAAATCGAAATCATTGATTGTTTCAATCCACCTCCTCTGACGAAGGTTGAGATCAGGCTGTGTGAAGATATACTTCAGACTCTTGTGATCAGAAAAGATCTCACAACGGTTGCCCAGCAAGTAATGCCTCCATACTTTCAAAGCAAAGACAACTGCTGCGAGTTCGAGGTCATGTGTAGGATAGTTGATCTCATGCATCTTCAACTGTCGAGAGGCATAAGCAACAACTTGCTTTTCTTGCATAAGGACCGCACCCAATCCTTGCAACGAAGCATCACAGAAAATCTGGAAAGGCTTTGATGTATCTGGAGGAACTGAGACTGGTGTGGAAGTGAGCTTCTCTTTGAGTGTTTCAAAGCTTGCTTGACATGCAGGAGTCCAAAGGTATTTCTTGCCTTTCTTGAGGAGATCGGTAAGAGGCTTCGCAATCTTTGAGAAGTTTTGAATGAATCGACGACAGTAACTGGCCAAACCAAGGAAACTCCGGACTTCTTTAACATTTATGGGTGGAAGCCAGTCCATAATTGTCTTAATAGTTTCTGGGTTGACGGCAATGCCCTTGGCAGAGATGACGTGACCAAGGTAGGTGACTTGAGGCAGCCAAAACTCACACTTGGAGAACTTTGCATACAGGCGATTCTCACGAAGCTTGTTTAGGACACACCGAAGGTGTTCTTCATGTTCTTCCTTAGACTTAGAATAGACTAGAATGTCATCCAGATAGACCACAACGAACTTATCAAGATACTCCATGAAAACCGAGTTCATAAGCCTCGAGAAGGTGGCAGGTGCATTGGTGAGACCGAAAGACATGACCGTGTACTCATACAGGCCATAGCGGGTGGTGAAAGCTGTTTTGGGAACATCTTCCTTGCGAATCTTGATTTGATGATAACCACTTCTCAAATCAAGCTTAGAGAATACCACAGCTCCAGCTAGCTGATCGAAGAGATCATTAATCCGTGGAAGGGGATATTTATTCTTGATGGTTTTAGCATTGAGTGCCCGATAGTCAACACAAAGTCTATCAGTCTTGTCTCGCTTCTTCACAAAGATGGTTGGACTACCCCAAGAAGAAGTACTGTGCTGAATGAAACCCAACTTCTCTTGTTCATCCAACTGATGCTTAAGTTCAGCCAACTCAGCAGGACCCATTTTATACGGCCGCTTGGAAATAGGAGCGGTGCCAGGTTCAAGTTCAATGACAAACTCAACCTCACGATCCGGAGGCATACCTGGCAACTCTTCAGGAAAAACATCTGGAAACTCAGAAACTACAGGAACACTCTGAATACCTTCCATAGCATCATCATTCAGAGCTGCCAAAGAATAAAGCTGAATTGCAGGAGTCAGACTTGGAGAATAGACTATATGGCCTTCAGGAATTTTCAGAGAAACCGAACGTTCAGCACAATCAATCACAGCTGCATTTGTTGTCAACCAATCCATGCCCAAGATAACATCAATATCAGAATTGTCCAGAACAATTAAGGAAGACAGAAAAGAAGAACCACCAATCTCAATTTGATTGCCATGTCTGATCTTAGTAGATAACAATCTTGCCCTGGGAGAAAGAACCATTAACTTTTTATCCAGCTGGTCTATAACAAGCTCATGCTCATTTGCAAATTTGTGAGAAACGAAAGAATGTGAAGCACCAGAATCAAAAAAAAACTCGTGCAGGAACTGAGTTAACAGGAAGCATACCCATGACAACTCCAGGTGCATGCTCAACTTGAGCGACGTTGACACAGTTGGCACGAGCAACCGTAGATCCCGGCTTAGTGTTGATGTTGAGAGCCCGAGGTGGAGGTGCACGAATCATAGGAGCACTTGCTGCAGGTCTTGGAGGTGGTGGTGGAAGAGCTTTGTTGTTCATTGGACAATTCCAGTGCTGATGCCCAGTGTTTCCACAAGTATAGCAAGCACCAGGTGGACGTGGAGCAACGTAGCCAGGGACTCTGCCAGGCGCTCCAGGGTAGTTGTGGTTGTATCCCCTAGGAGCCGCAGTGAAGGAGTTTGGTGGCCTTGGTGCGTAGCTTGAAGGTCTTGGTGGAGCAGGGAGCGACGGTGGGGTGTTAGGAACCCAGACACGACGCTTAGAAGGAGCTGTCATAGCAGAAGAGCTTGCTGTATCACGGCTGTGTTTCTTTGACTCCTCAAACACTTGCCTACTTGCTTCTTCCTACAGAGCTGTGTGTTGAAGTTCCAGGAAAGATGCTGGCCTTGCATGAGTGATTGCATATTTGATGGAAGCATTGAGGCCTTGCCGAAACCTCTTTTGCTTCTTCTTGTCATCAGAGATCTCATCGCCACCATAACGAGACAGGTTCATGAAGTTTCTGATGTAGGTGTTGACATTGTCAGTGCCCTGCTTGAGGTTGAGAAACACTTCCTTCATCCTTTCCATGACAATTTCTGACAGATATTGCTCTTTGAAAGCAGCAGTGAACCGCTCCCAAGTAGGCTGAAAACCAGAAAGATCTGCCTTGAGGTAATTTTCCCACCAGAGAGCTGCATCTCCCTTCAGAAGGTGAGTGGCACATTTGACCCATTCTTGCTCGGGAACATCCGCAGTCATCAGCAACCTTGACACTTCACGAAGCCAATCATCCGCATCAAGTGGCTGATCAGACACCTCAAATTGACGTGGGTTGAACTTGAGAAAACTCTTGATGTCTCCTCGCTTGGGAGGTGGAGGTAGCGGAGCAAACTCATTCCTCCTCACGCGTCCATGCTTTGGCGCGGACTACCTTAACTCAGTGTGGGAGGCTGGGAGCATGCCGTTTGTGGCAAAGACGCTCCATCCTACGCACCATCGAAGGCCGTACCGTGGCGGTGACCAAGCATCTACACTCAGCATCCTGGATTGTTCGACAGCCGGAGCTGGCCACGGGCATCAGCTCAGCCCCGAAATTCAGGTTCGAGTTCACATGGACCTACGATCCCGAGAAGGAGATGTCGAATTTCAGTTTCGAAGAAATCATTGCGGCGGCGCGGATGGTCCAACTGAACCGGGACTGGTGCACGCAAATCGCCCATGCATGAACGATGCAGATTTCTTGTAGTTTGGCGGGAAGTCAATAGATCAGTTTGGGTTAAATGATCAAAGAACTTATGTCCTCTCAAGGCAATTGGCCAGCCAACTTTTCTGGTGGACATGTGTAGTTGCTTCAGTGTAGAATAGTTAAGTTCAGACTGAAGAATGGCTTTTGTAGATGAAATGCTGACGAATTGTTCTATAAACTAGTAGGAAGTTTAGCCCACTTTTGTGCAGGTATAAGACCCTTTTGTATGGAAGTACCACTGTTGTAAGCAAATACTATCAAATATCTATTTCCTTCAATTACTAGTCGTGGTTCAATCCAGTTAACTAGCATCTTTTTATCTCAGACTACAGATTTTGCGTCTGTTATCTGTGCTGTAAACCATTTTTCTTTTGTCTTGTGTTGCCTGCAAAATGGTCCTGCAGTTCAACATGTTACAAATGTAGCTACCTTGTAATTGAAGAGGAGATGGACTACATTTTCCTGGCATCCACAGAATGGACATTGCTCATTGCCAGACCACCCTCTTTTCATGAGGTTGTCCTTGGTTATTCACAGAAATTATAAAGCACGGTGTTCAACTACATCGATTCAAACTATTACTCACACACTACATCAATTTCATTACCCACACATACTACATCGATTCAAACTATTACACACACATACTACTTCAAACTATTACACAAACGTACTACATCGATTCAAACTATTACACATTTTTAGTCGATGCTAACTTCCAGCTACGCTCTCCATACTACAAATTCATTAGCCACACATACCACGGCAATTCCCTACAGCTTTGTCTTCACTCGAGGGAAATCAGAACCACCAGCTCGTCCAAGCCCGGTCCCCCCACCAAAACTGTGTGCGCTGTCGTGAAACGGTGGTGGTCCTGTGCCATCGATCCTTCCAGGCCAACACTGCAGGCGACGAGGACACTTTCTGGCAGCCTCTTCGGGGCCATGAATGCCATGTACCGATTCCAGAACCTCCTTCAGGTGGATGATGACCGGGTTCTTCCAGCAAAGCTATTGCCCTGCCCTGCTTGGAATCTGCACCTCGTACATCTTAGGAACGGTGTCAGGATCTTTCAGCCATGCCTTTACCTCGATGACCCATCTGGCGCTCGGTGGCATGATTTCCACCAGCTCGCCGCCAAGGCTACTGATGACCTGCTTGAGGGCCTCCGGCTCCCAAGCATCCAATGGGAGGACGTCAAAGCTGAGTTTGGAGAAGAAACAAAGGTGCCCCAAGCGATCGTCCCACACACAGGCGTGATGCCAACGCATGAAGCTCATTTTCTCCCCGTAGCACTCGAAAGAACGGGAAGAATGCAGAACACACTCGGTGTCTGAGCTGTGCTCCAACCAGACGAAAAAATCGAATGGCGACGCGCATACCTCAATGTTGACCTCATTTCGTCTGATCCCAAAACGAGACCTGAATGCTGACAGCAACTCTGCCGGCGACACGGTGGGAGGGACGCCCAGCATGGTGGCCATGAGAGCATGATCGTCAAACTGCTGTGCCAGGGCTACCATGCCTAGGGTGCGCGGCAGCACGCAACTTCCCGAGGCCAGTCGCCAGCCTGGATCGCCCGACGGGACACGCTCCGCCATGCGAGAAGGACTAGCAAGAGGCGAGATATTAGTCCAGGGACGCGAAGCTCCGATACGGCGGACGATGCAACGACGACAGCTGCGAACTTCGATTAGAGGCGTGGGAGGTTGACCGGACATGGCGGGGACGCAAATTAGAGCAAGTGCAAGCTCTGATCTGAGACGAGCAGCCGGAGCTGAGAAAATGTTATGGGGAGGGGAGCAGGGGAGAAGACCAGAGTAGAGCAAAGAAATAGATCTGGTCCACTCAGGGATCTGGTCCATGCAGGGGTAAGCTACTCCACGACCGCAAAAGATAACGGGGAATACTGACATGGCGAGCCAAGAAGAGTTGACCTAACGGTGGTATTTGAGTTCAACCATTTTTCGCCTGGTTCAAACGACCGTTTGACCGTTAGATTTGCATTCACCCCCATTTGGCCCTTCTGGACAATTGGCAAATCTACTATGGCCCCTCCACGCGATTGATGACAACTCAGGTACCGCGATGCGCTCACCCACCAAGTTTGGTACCACAAACGAACATTCCCCTTTTGCTGCTACTATTGGGCGTGTTCTCCTTTGTGCTGGCATTATTGCCTGACCTCAGTGGCATGTGCCGCTCCAAATTAGTCCTTTTGCTGCTACTATTGGGCGTGTTCTCCTTCGTGCTATCATTATTCCCTGACAGCGGCGTGTTCCGCTCCAAATTAGTATTTTTTTCTGCTCCCACTGGGTGTGGTAGTCTCCGTGCTGGCCATCTTCGCCTCTTTGCTACCACTCCTAGGAGTGTTCACCACCATGCTAGCCCTCTTAGCATTTTTGCTGCTACCGTTCGGTGTGGCATTTTGACTGGATCTCAGGGGTGTACTCTGTGGCATGGTGCCTTTTTTCGTTAGACTCTTGGGCGTCCTCTTCTCTGGCGTGGTCTGCTTGGTGACGTTCTTCTTCGGGGTGCCCTTTTGGGGGATTCTCTTCCTGCTCCTCTTTATGATGCTCCTCTATAAGACTCTCCTCTATTCGAAGCTACCCTCAGTCGCACCGGCCCCAGTGATGCCATTGATCAGGTCACGCATGCCTTCTAAAAGTCCATCACCTCTATTGTCGAGTTCCAATTCCTCTCCAACCATTTGCACTATCAAGTGGAAGTACACTTCACCCCTATAATGTTTCCTTGTAAACAGTATGACTAAATCCCTGGTATCTTTCACTTCGATAGACTTTTTTCTCCTGTCACCAAAATATAACAAACGTGCTTCATGGGAGGACCCCCACAACACCTTCACACGTAACGATACCATCATGTCAGATAACTCTAGGACTTCAGGATCGTATCTGCCAAGGATTATGTCAAACTCGTTATAGAATTTTTTTGTGCCATCATCTAATTTTGTAGTATAATCCGCGACATCGATACGATTGATTACTTTGCCATCATCAGGTTCTTCAGGATAGAAACCTCCGAGAGGTTCAACAGGTGGAGCAGCACCATCAGACCCAGCCCCAATGCCACCGCCGCCATCACCAGCGTCATCGTTAGCTGGATCAACCTCGGTGGAAGTACTAGGACCAGGAGTAAGGCGAGGGCCCTTACCAGCGGGAGCTACATTACATGGTGGACAGGCAGGGCCCCTTCTATCGGCAGCCACAATAGGATTGGCTGCTGCCATGCCACATCAACGATCAGGAGCAGTTCCCACAACAGCAGTGTTTCGAGTGATAGCAGAGTCCAGACCATGAGCTAGCTCCAGACCAGCAGCTCGCGGAACCTGAGCACGGGTTCGAGGAGGACACAAGGCATCAGTCTTTGCAACAACAGTGGGGCAGCCTCCTGAAGCCTTAGTTTACTCAACAGCGGCAGGGATTGGGTCAACAGTGGCCATATCAACAACAACATGAGGACGACAAGTACCAGCAGATTCCAGAGCATGGGTTCACACAACTTGAGGACGGTTTCGAGGAGGAGCAGCACACAAGGAAGCGGTCTTAGCAACAACAGCGGGGAAGCCTCTAGAAGACTTAGTTTGCTCAACAGCAGCATGGATTGGGTCTGCAGCAGCCGGAGCAACAACACCACGGGGACGACCAGTACCAGCAGATTCCAGAGTAGAGTTTTCCACAGCGGCGATACGGGGACTCCTACGAGGAGGTTGCCTGACAAAAGCATGTCGATGACGAGGAACCACATTTTGCTCAACAACAGTAGGGGTTCGAGTTAGACCTCCCTGCCCAATAATACTAGGGCGACTCCCAGTAGCAGGAGCTTCCTCATCCAGTATGTTACAAATCAGCATAACCGTCCGAAGCCCAGCATACAGTTTCATCAACCCAATTAGCTGACTGTTACACGTTATAGGAACCGTGAAGCCTCATACATCAATGAAGCTGAACCGTACAGTCTGCTCCGGCCTCATTTTAGCAAGTTCACGCACAGCAGCAATGAAACCAGGGATAGTGCATAACTGCACATGCGCTACATCCATCTTCAGATTGTGAGCTTCATTCCATGTGCTCTTCCTATCTGCTAGATTAATGTGGTAGCCATAGATGGTCACCAGAACCGTGTATTTGGGTTGAGCGGAGATCCTACTTGATAGAAAATTGGAGACAAAAGATAAGAATTGTTTGTTAGTGTCGTTGTTGGGGATATACTTCCGGGTATCCTCACAGTTCCTCGCTGACTAGGGTGGCCCACTTCGGTTTAGAGCTTTGCTTCACGGGCGGCCCAGTCAGGGAGAAGAGACGGAGTCCAGTCCGGCTATGGGAAGGCCTAGAAGACTTACCGACTTAGGCCCATAGTGCTACTTGTAGTTCAAGATGTACTCTGTAACCGTATCTTAGTCGTAGCCAGATAGATCTCTCCTGTAAACCCTAGGCCGGATATCTATATAAGCCATCCTAGGGAGAGCCTTTAGGGCACACCTCAATAGTCTACAATCTTAACTCGCACAGGCGAACCCTTGTAACCCATATTCCGGCTCTGCCGTATTACTAGATTGCTAGCAAGAGTAGGATCCATCCAAAGCCGGCGGATTCGAACCTGGGTAAACTTGTGTGCTCACCGTCCCGGAATACCGTACATCTCACACCCCTCTCTTCCGCACGCCTCGAGGACCCCCTCATGGCGTACTTGTCATCAATCCGATGATAGTTGGTGCCCACCGTGGGGCAAGTGAGCTTCGGATCTGCGTTCCGAGCGGAATCTGCAAGAATTGGAATCGGCGAGACTATCACCGTCGGTCGAGGCTGTGACTACCTACACCATCATGTCTTTTGGTGAGATCGATGTTTACATCGGCTTTGCTGAACCTGTCCCACCCACCCTAGCGGTGTTGATAGAGGCAGAAGAATCTTCTGGGTCCCCTTTGTCCGCGGAGGCGGCAGAGTTCCGGATCTTAGAAAACCCTAATCCCACCCAGCCCGCACCAGTTGCGGAGATAGTGGAGAAATCCGAGCCTGAAGCGGACCTAGCGGTCCAGGTCGAATATGGGTTGGATCTCCTTGGAGAGACCGAATCCTAGATCGACCCACCCGCTGAAGTCGAAATCCAGGAGGAGCATAGCAACGACACTGGTTCCGGCTCTGATGACGCCAGGACAGAAAGGCCTTTCCTAAGGTACACGCTGCGACGTATGATAATGCAAAACTCAGGCGCAGATGCAATTCTCGAGACCGTCAGAAGTTTCGACGAAGATGATCGCGAGAGCCGCAGGTACCTCAGGAAGCATGCGTCGCACTTTGTCGGATATGCGGGATCTAGATCCGACTCTCCCGATGCTAGAGACAACACCGACTCTGTGCTGGAGGCAATTGGAACAAACGCAGACGTACCCGCATCCTCGGATGAATCGATGACGTCAGCAGATTTTCGAAAGTTCTCCGTGGAATATGAAGAGGAGTATAACTCCAAAGCTGCACAAGAAGGAGAAGCCATGGATGAAGGATATGGGGAACACTCTCCCAAAGCGTAGGATGACATGGAAGTCGGAGATAATCCCGAGGTCCAGATGTGCGAAAGTACCGATCAGAGCTTGACTCCGGGAAACAGACCCAAAGTCGTCTTTGCTACCAGCACTGCCAAGAAGGCAAAGAAGAAGAACAAGAAGAACAAGACCCCGGCAAAAGATCCTCTGGCAGAGGAGGTGATTGCCGAGGAATACGAAGAAGACTCGGATGGAGCGCTTATCCCAGACGAGCCCAAAAAGAAGAATCGTTGGATGGACACATGATCACTAAAGGTGCGCGTAAACTCATCGATGTTGCATTAACCACACCTATTCCTACAGCTGCAGAACTTACTGCTGAAGAACTGGATGAGAGGGCGCAGGCCCTAGAAGCGCGTCGTCAAGTACTCCTCGGTGAAGCCAAAAAACATTAAGGAGGAAAAGAAACGCATAGTGTCTACGGGGAAGTACAACTCCAGGCAATACCAGAAGACCAGGAAGCGTCATACTAATGACAACCAATTCCCGCAGATTCACGCCGTCCTTTTCGGAGAAGAAATGGGGAAGCCTCGGAAAGATAGCAAAGGGGATTGGGTGTATCCAACCCTAGTACAGAACAGCGTGGTGGCTCGAGAAATTTTATCGGCTAATCCAGGCCCGAAGGAGATCCATTTGGAATAAAACTATTCAACAAGGGACTGGAGCAGCAAAAGGTCGCCATGTCCGGGAGTCAAAAACTGGTCTCTGATTCCGACCAATGTCACACAGATCCGGCATGGGCTGACGTAAGACCCCACCATGTACCGGAGAAGCACCACCGCCCCGATAACCGGGAAGATAATTACTCAAGAAACAGATCTTCAGGACAGCACCACAAAGCTGCCTGTGACTGGCGTAACGTTAACCCAGTTGCAGAGCAAGAGGTAATTGATGCACTGAATCTGAGGAACCCGCCCCGGCGAGTCGAAAGACCGCATGGATGACGATAAAGAGAAACGTCGGGAGGAGGACTGACAGAGAATGCCACCCCCCAGACATGCTAGCCGTCCGGATGACGGACGAAGGAACGACGGACACCATGCTGGCACAAGCCGGCAGGGGGCTCGCCACGATGAAGATCCTCCTCGGAACCGGAATAATGATGCTCCAGACGGAGGCCGGCGATTAGCCAGAAATAACCCAGCTTCTCCACCATCTCCACCAAGTAGCCATCACAACGGCTCTCAAGGAAGCCAGGGAGGGCGTCGAGGTGGAGGAGGTGGTGGCAGAAGCCGAAGTCCAGCTCCAAGGCACCGCAGACACAGGCGACACTCAGGACGATATTTATCCCCGAATGACGCAAGGCACATGATCAACTCCAACATAGAGGCGCGGCGCTATGAAAATGATGATATATATACGTGGGCCCAAAGTGCTTCGGACCACGCATAAGAGCTACAAGATTCCCGAAAGGATTCGCTATCTCAAGACATATCCAAGCCTACGAAGGCATTGCTGAGCCAGATACCTGGCTACAGGATTTCTTCCAAGCTTGCTGTATCGCCAAAGGCAGAAACAGCCTGGTCGCAACCTGATATAACCCACTCATGTTGCAGAAGACATCACGATCATGGCTTAATGAACTTCCGGAGAATACCATCCACAACTGGTATGACATGCAAAGCGCGTTCTTTCGGAATTTCGAAGGCACATACCGAAGGCCCTGTACGGTCGGAGACCTACAGCGTTGCACCCAGAAGGCTGAAGAAACTTGCCGGGATTACCTCGGACGATGGATCGACACCAAGAACTCCTGTGAGGGAGTAAATGACCAAACTGCAATTGAAGCTTTTATTGCAGGTCTCCCAATTGGTCTACTATGTCATCGCTTGAAGTGTGACAAGGTCACTGATTTGGGAGAGATGATAGAAATAGAGAGCAAGTATGGAGATGTCGACGACGATGCTGAGGGATTACTCAACGCCCTAGTTGTGCCACAGTCAGCAAAACAACAAAAGCAACAAGCTCATAAGCGCAAGAACACCTCGGAAGAGAAATCCAACGCGGAAACGGCAGTGGTCACTGCTACTTTCGGGTCTGGAGGACGAGGAGGACGCGGCGGAGGCCGCGGGCGTGGGACTTCGAGAGTTCAAGGTAGAGGAGACCAGCAATCAGGAAATACCTACACTTGGGCCGACATTGCCAATAACCCATGTGTGCATCACCTAGACGCCAATGGAGGCTCGTCCCACACCAACGCAGAGTGTCATTTCAATGACGACATTAAGAGAGATGACACTGCTGGCTACAAAGCTAAGCGGAAGAAGGGAAAGAGAATCCCGAAAAAGATAAAGAGACCAAGGAAGATTCCGACATGGAGGAAGCTGGTGCTTCAAACCCCAAGCCAGAAGGGAAGAAAAAAATTTCGACCAAGAAAGACACTTATGTCACCTTGCTCGGATCTCAACCAGCAAAGGTCAAGAAAGCAGTTCTAGATGAGCTCAATGCAACAGTGCCGGCTGTCCCCCAATTTTTGGACTGGTCAGAAGTGGCAATTACGTTTGACCGCGCTGATCATCTGCCTAAGCTACACAGGCGAGGAAAATACGCCTTAATCATCAATCCACTTATTCACGGTTATGGTTTCTCCAAGACTCTCATGTACGGTGGCAGCAGTATCAATATTCTGTATGTCGAAACGCTACACCAGATGAAGATCTCGGAGACCCAGCTGAATCACAGCTCTGTGATTTTTCACGGAGTTGTCCGAGGAAGACAAGCTAATTCCCTGGGAGAAATCACTTTGGATGTTACCTTTGGAACTCCAAAGAACTATCGGACGGAGGCACTTTCCTTCGAAGTGGTCCCGTTCAAGAGCGTGTACCACGCTATATTCGGACGTCCGGCTTATTGGGATTTTATGGCTCATCCGTGTTACATTTACAATATGATGAAAATTCCAATGTCCCAATGGCGTAATCACCATCAGGGGAGACCCGAAGAAAGCGCGAGAGTGCGAGGATGGAAATGCCACCTTTCCTAAAGCCGTGCTGCACACCCAGGAGTACCAGGAGATCAAGAAGAGCATAGATCCGTCTGAGATGCCCGCAACAAAGAAGGAGGTGACAAAGCTGAATCCGGAGTTCAAGCCATCAGAAGAGACGAAGAAGATGTCGTTGAAGGATGATGACCCCTCCAAGGTGACCCAGATAGGCGTAGGCCTAGATAGTGCATAGGAAAGTGCACTCGTCAAGTTCCTCAAAGCAAATCAAGATATCTTCGCATGGCAGCCATCTGACATGACCAGAGTACCTAGGGAACTTGCCGAGCACTCTTTAAATGTAAACCCGAACGCTAAACCCGTCAAACAGTCCTTATGACATTTCAGCGATGAAAAGCGTAAGGCAATAGCTAAGGAACTAGCACGTCTCGAGTTAGCCGGATTCATAGAAGAGGTCATCCACACTGAGTGGTCGGCCAATCCTGTAATGGTCCCTAAAAAGGACACCACTGATTTAAGGATGTGTGTTGATTATACTGCCTTGAATAAGGCTTGTCCAAAAGATCCGTTCGCTCTGCCTAGGATTGATCAAGTTATCGATTATATGGCAGGCTCGGAACTCCTCTGTTTTCTCGACGCATATTCCGGTTATCACCAAATCCGGATGAAGGAGTCTGACAAAGTCAAAACTTCATTCATAACCCCCTTCAAAACCTTCTGTTTTGTTACGATGCCCTTTGGGCTGAAGAACGCAGGAGCTACGTACCAGCGCACGATGTAGCATTGCCTCCACGACCAACTCGGACGTAATGTACATGCATACGTGGATGATATTGCGGTGATGTCCAAGAAGAAGGAAACACTGATTTCTGACTTGGAGGAAATGTTCGCCAATCTACGAAAATACAACATCATGCTTAATCCGAAGAAATGCTTCTTTGGAATCCCAGCTTGAAAATTGTTAGGTTTCATCATGTCTCAAAGAGGCATAGAGGTGAACCGAGAAAAAATCAAGGCTATACTCAATATTTCTAGGCCAACTTGCCTAAAGGACGTACAAAGACTAACTGGTTGCATTGCTGTAGTCAGTCGGTTTGTAAGCCGGCTTGGTGAAAGAGCCGCACCATTATACAAACTCCTGAAAAAGACTAAGGATTTTGTATGGACCGACGAAGCTAAAGCTGCGTTACAAGACCTGAAGAAAGTACTCTCATCTGCTCCTATCCTTGCTACACCAGAACCACAGGAACTGATGTTGCTTTATCTTGCTACGACAAACAAAGTTGTTAGTATCGTCATGGTGGTGGAGAGACCGAAGGAAAATCAGGAACACTTGGTGCAGCGTCCGACTTACTTTGTCAGCAAGGTCCAGACAGAATCAAAACAGCGGTATCTGCACTATTAGAAACTGTCTTACGGTGTTTTCCTAGCATCTCATAAGCTACGACACTATTTCCAGGAGCATCCAATTACTGTGGTGAGCACAGCTCCCATGAGAAACATAATTAACAAAACTGACGTCACAGGACGCGTCGCCAAATGGGGCATAGAACTTTCAGCTTTCAATATTAAGTACAAACCTCAGACAACAATCAAATCCCAAATCCTTGCCAACTTTGTTGCTTATTGGACAGAGACAAAGGAGAATATGACCCTCCCTGAGTCAGAATATTGGACCCTGTATTTTGATGGGTCTAAGGCTTGCGGGGGCTCGGGGGCTGGCGTGGTGCTCAAATCACCCCAAGGTGACAAACTTCTATACGTGTTGCAGATCCACTTCATAGCAACAAATAATATTGCCGAGTATGAAGCACTGCTACATGGAATCCGGATTGCTAAAGATATTGGAATCCGACGTTTGATGTGTTACGGAGATTTGGATCTCGTTGCTCAGCAAGTTTCAGATATTTGTAATTCAAATAAACACATGGCAGCATATAAAGTTGTCGTGGATGATTTATCTAAATCGTTCGAAGGGTTTGAGGTTCAACACATCCCTCGAGCAGAAAATGAGGAAGCAGATGCCTTATCTCGGATAGGCTCTGCACGGAAAGAGGTCCTGAATGGCGATTTTTTAGAGCACCTCAAAGTTCCCTCAATAAAGGGAGTGGATGAGGAATATCTGACCAAATCCGACTCACCTCTAATAGCAGTTCTGGCTATAATTCCTAGCTAGACTCAACCCTACCTTGATTATCTGGTAGATGGCAAATTACCCGAAGACGAGGTTCTGAGCCGGCAGATCGTCCGACGAGCGAAAGCCTATACTATAGTTAAAAGTGAGCTCTATAAGCGGAGTGTTTCTGGGGGTTTTCAGCATTGTGTATCTCTGGAAGAAGGAGTGGAGATTTTAAGAGAAATCCACGAAGGCGAGTGTGGTCACCATGCTGTAGCCAAATCTTTAGTGGAAAAATCTTTCAGACACGGTTTTATCTGGCTTACAGCCAAGGCAAATGCCGAACGGCTGGTCAAGACGTGCAAGGGCTGCCAAAATGTAGCATCCCATCTGTCTAACATCTGTAATGCTACATGGTCTAATAATAAAATGCTACTTCCTACATATAATTGTTGCATCATAATTATATCATGCTCATGTCATCATGCCACATTGCATTTGAGCATCATATAAAACCCTTTTTCGTTTGGATCTTTTCTCATATGCATTTATCAATTGTATTTGGTTCTTAATAAATTGTATTTGGTTGTTGATAAATGCTTGATGCCCAAGTTGAGTTGGGGGCATATCTTTTATTTAACTCCACCACCTTTCTTTGTCACCACCCCATAATTCCACCATCCAATTATATGTGAGCTTTGCATTTTTTTTGGGTTTACCTCTAGCTCATGTGGGTTGGGATGGATCCACTTCTAATTCCACATGCTCCCATATATGCATCATGTTGTTTTCACATTGTTGATATGTGGAGAGCCACATGGCCACCTTTGCATGTTATGTGAGTATTTTTCCTTGTCTAGCTTCCATATGGTTTGGTTTGGAGTATTTGATCATGTATGAATATAATTGTGGCTATATACTTACCTAGTGGAACATACACACTAGCATGCCCACATTATATTCAAATATGAGCATTTTCCATCTATTCTACTTGGGACACCACTCTTGTTCTTTTGGCTTGGTCTTAATCCCATATTTTTGAAGCATGTGCTAAATATATGCCATGTTCTTTTACCATTGTTTTCACCATAGTAAATAATGCATTTATTATACATGCATGGGCCATGCAAGATCATCCTCTTTTCTCTTTCGTTGGTTTTTCTTCGGTTTGAGTGGGGCATGGTTTTTCTCCCATGATCCAACCTAGTTCCTCTTCCTCTCTTTATTCTTTTTGGTGCTCTAGCTAACCCTAACCTTGCTATCTAACCTAAACCTACACAACACAAACCCTAGCTCACCTCACCACCCTTCCTTCTACCCTAGGCGCCACCACACCTTGTGGTTTGGCTCGAACCAACCCCCCCCCCCAAAACCTAGCTACCCTGCTCAACACCACCCTAGCTACCCTTATACCGAGCCTCCCCTCTCCCTACCCTAGCCGAGCCACCCTTCCTCTCTTCCCCTTTTTCCTCGCTGTCAAGGAGATCCCCGAGCCACTCTGTCCCGCTCCCCTCTGGCCCCAGCTACAGCCCCTTCCGAGCCTCGCTGTACACGTGAGGAGGAGGAGAAAAGGTGGCTACCACCACCTTTTTCCACCCCGACCCCATGTGCACCACACCCTCGGCCTTATCTACCCCTCCTCTCTGCCTGGCGTCGCCCTAGATCACCAGGGCCCTGCCGCCGCAGCCCTTCCCCATCTACCTGCTACCCCCCTCTCTCTTCCATCTCCATTCGGCCACCGTCGGCATCGACTCGCCACAGTAGCTAGGAGGAGGCGGGCGTGGTGTTGAGGTGTAGAGGAAGACCGAGGAGACCTCCAGCAGCGCCCCTGTGCTTGCAGGCGAGGAGGAGATGTCCCAGAGCCGCTGCCGTTCGACGTGGCTGACGCAAAACCCTAGCCGCCAAGCGACAGCGTCCCCGACGATCCTCTGCGCTTCGGCTAGGTCTACCACCACCAACCCACTCCCGGTAAGCTGCTGAGCCTCCCAGACATCCTCCCGCTGGCCATCGCTTCCTGGACGCGTCGGACCATCGTCGAACGCCCTCTGTGCACCAGGTTCGCTGACGCAGTTCCATCGTCACACCGCAGTAGGGCCTTCTAGTCGCGTAGCTGGTACCCAACACCAAACCCCGCTAGCCGCAGTGGTAACCGCCGCCGCGCGCGCGCTAGTTCGCGAGTTCGATCCCCGGCCGCGCCTCTGTTTCTGCCGCGCACGCGTCGACTGTCCGTTAGTAAACAACCCAAGAAGAAAAACAGAAATCGGTGGCCGTTTTCCCCTAACCCTCCCCCCCAACCTTTTGTTTTCGTAAACCGCGGTCCAGCCCGGGCCCCCCTGTCTGCCTCTGTGGCCTTTTTACAAGAAGGTACCGCAAATTTTTGATTCATCAACCCACGCTCCACACGTCCCCACATGTCATCCGCGGTGACGTTTTACAAAAAGGCGCCGCAGGTTTCTCGGCCTCAACCCGCAGCCCCTGTGGCCCAGCCGTCAGTCAGTGTGGCTGGCTGAATGCGCGGTGAGAAAAGTCTGCCGCGCGCAGTTTTCGCCAGCTCAGCAGACGACCCCACCTATCTGTGACTCAGGCTAAATCCCTTTGAGTATAAAAAGTGTCTATTCTTTTGCTGTTTAATAAAAACAATTTCAGAAATGTTTATTATAATTTTAAATCCAGAAATTAATAACTTTTTATTGATAAATCCAAATAATACAAATGATATATGTTTTTAAATCAGAAATATGTGAGGATTTCAAATCTGCCATCCAATTTAATGTTTGGCTAATTTAAATTTTCGAAATTTTTTAATTGCAATAAAAATGCCCTTTTCTTAATTAATTAATAACTTTAATTCTATAACTCCAAATTCGACAAATAATATGTCTAAATCGATCAGCGCGACGAGCCCGTTCTGTTTATGCATTCCATGTTCTGAATTGCAGCATGCATCATGTGATTATTAAAAATCAGAACTGTTTATGGCAATAAAACTTGGCCAAATAATTTATAAAATGATTTATTCTTGTCCTCACACCTCACCCTTCCCATGCTACTTTATTGCCATGTAATTTGTGCATCATTCATCATGGCATGCTTGTTTGCTTGTCTCATTTTATTAAAATGCTTGTGCACTTTATTTATGTTGGCCATTGTTTGTTTGGTTCTTCTTTCGAATAGACGCCGAGCAGGGGAAATATCAGGAATCCCAGGAGTACTACCTAGATCCATCTCTCGCTTCAACTGAGCTGCCAGGCAAGCACTACCACATGCTTGCATACATATAGTACCTATTGCCTCTATCTGATTCTTGCATCATTGAGTCGCGAGTGCATTAAATTGAATCCCAAGTACTGCATAGCCTTTACTTTTAAACCCCACCGAGCTTGTTCCTCCATCCCATGAGCCATTACTACAGGAGTTGTTTGAGCCATGCGGGTCATAGAACAGCATGTGTAGGGTATGTGAGAGTCTGATGGATAACGAGGTACCTAAACAACTTAACCTGAGTAGTAATGGGATACCTAATGAATGGGGCACCGGTGGGCAATATCTGTCATTTGGTTTTTATGTCCACTTGTGTCCCGTCGGACCCCAAGTACTTGATTCCTGTTCCTTGACTATTTGCACTTTCCACATCCGAGAGGCCTTATGGACCCCCATGAGCCAGAGCTTGATTCATTTCTATTTCTTGGGGCCACAAAGTAGTTTGGGGCTTTATTACTATCCTGTACTTATGCCATGCTTTACAGTTTTAATTAAGATTGTGCGTGGAGCACCTGTACTATTTTGGATCGTGACACGTTTTCGCTGTATCGACAAGCCCAGTCACACTTTCGGGTTCCCAGTCGTTTACCGCCATCCACACATACCCTGGCTCCGTTCCGGAGCCGGCCAATTTCGTTGCGGGTAGCTTAGTGGGGTGGCCCCTTGAAATATTTTATGAATCCTGTGATCGCTTTGTCGTGAATGCCTCGTTGGGTTTTGAGTTGGTTTTTCCGAGGTTGATCGAGTGTGTGTTGCTATTTGTGCACCCCTGCAGGATAAATCTTTCTGAAAGCCGTGTTCGCGGTTATGGACGACTTGGAGCACAGTTTCTCGATCATAGACAATCATAACTAAAGTACCTCTTTTAATTTGACTAAAGATCTGACTAGTAATCAGTGCAATACTCATGGAATGGTTAATAAAAACTACCAACGGATGGGTTGTTCGTCCGCCTTCTCGTTGGTAAGCGAGAAGGAGGATGGATCTGTTACTTTATACTGTTATAACTGTTGTTTCTAATTAATGGATATCCGTCTATCATTGGTTAGGCGGATGGTTAGCGAGTATCTATAGACTTGTTAGTTATTATCTTTTGCTGCAATTGTGTCACCCCAGGTTATGTCCCCTTTAGAGGCATAAAGACTTGCTGAGTACCCCTAGGGTCTCACACGATAAATTGTTTGATTCAGATGAACAGGTGTATTCGCAAGATGGATATTGGGTGGAGGAGACAGATGATGTTGGCAACGATCACTCGGTGTAGAGATTCCGGGGATGGGGATCCGTGAGATCTGTGGGCGGGATGTGCTTATTTATGTGGCATCTTATGCTGATTTGCTTCTTATCCGTACTCGGATCTTGTTTCCCGCTTCCGCTTGATACTCTGATGTTTGATGTATGAGGAGCTATCCTACACTATTATCTCTATCTACGATATTTGGATCTTGTTGTATGGCGTTGCAATATTTCTATTTCTTTTAGATGGTATGGCTCTGAGAACTGTTGTAAGGTAGCTTGCATACATACCCACTTGTGTATGTATTTGATCTCTTCGCCTGTTGCCTACGCTGCTCGCTCTTGTCCCGATGTTCTTGGAAGTGGTTAGGGCGGCCAACGGGTCTACACGTCGGTGTCCATGAGCTCCCGCTGTACTACTTTAACCACTTTTGGTTCATCCAGGCTTGAACTTAGAGCGTAGGGTCCGAGGTTGTTACAATTGGTATCAGAGATATCCCGCCCTTCAGGGTCTCAGCCAAATGGTCGTTTTCAGTCTAGCAAATATTTTGGTAGTTATGTATACTAGGGAAAAACAAAACGCAAAAGTAGGACTGCTTCCATTTTTTCTTCTTACCCACCCACCCACCCTTTTCTGATAAGGAAGTGTAACATTTTCAATCCTCTTCTAAAAATTCAAACTAGGATGCACGTGTTCTGGGTTCCGTAGTACCATAGGTTGTGTGAGTGTGTGTGTGTGTGTGTGTAATTCCTTGCCTATCTGTTGCATCCAACTTGTTGTTGCTATCTGCCTTTTGGTTATCAACTGTTGGTACATTCCATACCGACAGGCTTTTGTAAACCGACGCGATTTGTCTTACTCTTTGTTATCCGACGCTATCTTGTTTGGGGTGTTTGTTTTCTATAGTTGCTATTCTTTAGGTTCATCTTAAGAAGGAAGAGAGTTGGGATATGTGTTTTACTTATTCATGTGCGGAGTAATGATTTGAGTGCGGGATGGAGTCGCGACCATACCACTACTTTTATCATTCACTCTTGTATATTGAATTGGTAGAGTTACTAATCTTGATTCGTTAAGTGGTTTTGCGCATATAGTGGTATTTTAATGCCGAAATTTGCGGATAGCTTTATGTACCACACTCCTTGTTTAGTCGTGTGTGATATGCTTACTATCTTCTAGGTGCTTTGAACTTTGTTGATATTTTAATATCATCTTAGTAATTTGTATCCTTTAATCTTGGTTAATTCCATTTTGGTACTATTTTGGATTATTATTATTCTCCATTATGGTACTGACTTGAGTTTTATATCAATCCCAGGATGTCACCACCACGCCGCACTGAGGAGGACATACCACCTGAATTGGGGGCTGCGTTGGCAAGTATTGCTAATGCCTTGGGAGCAATGCAGCAGAACCAGCAACGCTTTGAAGAAAGTGTTAGGAGGAATGAGTTTGTTCCGCTACCTCCACCTCCCAAGCGAGGAGACATCAAGGGTTTTCTGAAGTTCAACCCGCGCCACTTTGAGGTGTCTGATCATGACGAGGGTTTAACTCATCAATGCCCATTGTTAAGGACTTGGGTTTTGGAGAAGGAGGGAGCGCTGGAGACATCTATCGGCTAGCAAACAAGCACACAGGGGACAAAGGATTTACCCAGGTCAGGCCTCATAGATGTCCCTACTCCTGCTTGTCTGCTCGTGGAATTATCGAAGGAGTCGAAAGTTACAATGGTGCGCAGATGTAATCTGGCGAGGGTTGTGGAAACTAGGGTTAGCCTTTATATAGATAGGCTAGGTCTCGGGTAGCAGGTCGAGTCAGTTACAAGTTAGGGTTTTCCCCTTCAAACTTTCTATCTTTAGCTTCTTCTTGTCCTTCAAGCAATCGAGAGTCCGCAGGTTACTCGAGTCCTTTCATCTGGGCCTTCGCGACACCGTGAGCCTGTACGTATTTGGACCGTATGTACCAAGCTCGAGTACCTATAGGGTATACCCATGTTAGTAGCCCCCGAGTGTCCAGTGGAATCGCAGATTCGACTAGGGACTTTTTGAAGTCTTCGTGTGCCTGAATGAGTACATTTTCGACTGCTTTTATTTATGTTATAGGGATTATTGATATACGTCCTGATATAGCCGAAGTATCGGTATCAGTTAACCACCTTAGGGTGAAACAACGCAATCTACTCAAACTCGAGTCCCCGGACTCGAATCCGAAAAAGTGCTGGCGTAATTCGACTCAGGTCACGGAGGTCTTACAAGAGTCGAATTCCAGTTATATGGGGGTGAGCACTTGACGCGTCCGTCAAGGCATGTTCATCGTGCCTTTAGGCACGGATATATTTCTGGTAGTGCGCAGTTAAATGCATTGCCAGGCTTTATTCAGGTCTTACCTTCACGCTGTAAGCGCGACATCCGAATTTTATCATCGCGGAGATGATTCGGGCGACCCAAGAGACGTAGTCTCTTTGTAGGGAAAATTATGAGGCGGTGTCGCCATGAGCTGCGAGTGCGGATGTTATCAACACACAGTTTTTATGCAAATAATCATAGGGTGCGCGACCAGGGCTCCCTATGGGAGTAGCCCTTGAGTGCCTGGTTGAGTCGAAGAATCAGGCAGGGACTAAAGAACTTTTGTGACTGCTGTCGTCTTTGCTTGTTTGTTTCAGTCGAAGACTCAGGCAGGGACTAAAACACTTTTGCGACTGCGGTCGTCTTTTGCTTGCTTGTTTCAGTCGAAATTGTTTCCGGCGCTCCCTATGGGAGTAACCCATGTCCATAGTCGAACCGTATTTCGAGTGGTTCGGTTTGATTGTGATTGCTCACATTCCTGCAATAAGCAAAGAAAAATCGTAGGGTGCGCGGCCAGCGCTCCCTATGGGAGTAGCCCCCGAGTGCTTGGTGGAGTCGAAGACTCTAGCAAGGACTAAAGTAGTCGAAGTTTTCTGCTGCGTAGCTTTGATGACGTCAGTGCTGACGCTTGTATGACCTCAGTTGCCCGCGTGAGCGAGTTTGACGGGACGTGACGAGCGGTGGGTCCCACCTCCTGACTTTGATTTGACTAGGCGTGCGTAATCTTATTTTTAACTACGCCTCCTCGATTTCCGCGAGTAATGGGAGAAGTGGGGGGACGGTTCGTGCTTCCTCTTCTCCACGTGTCCAACGCGATGCGTGCCACGCGTCCAATAGGGTTTTTGTGAGCCGTTGGATTGCATCTCTTAGGGGTTAAGTAGCGGCGCTGCGGCGGTAATTTTCCATCTGCGCTCTTTTGTCCTCGCTGCCATTGCCATTACTGTTGTTCTTCTGCTTTCCCCTGTGCTCGTCTCCTCCACAGCGCTGGACCACCTCCGTTCGTTTCCAAGCTACTTTCTGCACTCTCATCGCCGCCGCGCAATTGGAAAGAAGAAAGGAGGCGCTGCCGCTGATTCCGTGGCCACCGTTGCCGCGACGAAGAAGAAGGGTGGCTCCGCTGCTGCGGGCACCAGCTCCACCGCCGGCGGGAAGAAGAAGGTCATGGGCACCCGCGTGACAAATGGTGCATGGCGCCCCTCCATCATCAAGGCGTCGGATCTCCGTCTTCTTCGCCAAGACGGAGCTATCTTTGCAGCAGTCGCCGATGCGCGTGTCCCCAGCGGTGAGACTATTCCTGCTCCTCCTGCTGGTTTTTGAGTGATGTTTCTCGCCTTCATCATTCGCGGTCTCTCCTTGCCTCTCCACCCCTTTCTTAGGGGTCTTCTTTGTTTCTATGGGCTTCAGCTCCATCAGCTGTCCCCAAATTCTATCCTCCACATCACCTGCTTCATTACTCTTTGCAAGTGCTGGCTCGGCATCAAGCCACACTTTGGTCTTTTCAAGCGCTTGTTTAAATTGAAGCGTCAGTCCGCATCTGGCTCTTTAGTTTACGACGTAGGTGGTTGCGGAATCCATGTCGTCCCATCCGCCACCTACTTCAACATCAAGCTCACCAAGTCCGTCCAGGGATGGAGGGACAAATGGTTCTATGTCCGTGATCAGAAGGCCAAAGATGAGCACTTTGGACTCGCGCCCTTCGATCCCGTGACTCCCTGCAAGAAGATGCGTTCTTGGAAGAACGTAGTGATGCCTGGCGAACTTGCGGAGACAGACGCGCTATATCAACGCGTCTGCGACCTCGAGAGTCGCATAGGCGCGGAAGAGGGAGGCTACGCCCTTATCAGAACTTGTCTGCGTCATCGCGTCCAGCCTCTCCAAGCCAGAGTCCATCCCATGTTTCAATGGGGTGGCGCTGATGATGCCACTCGCGTGTCTGCCGATGGCATGTCCGCGAGTGAGGTGGATAAGAGGGTTCGACTGGTCACGAAGTACACTGTCAAGGATGTGCTTCCGGGTGAACCAGTCGTTCCTCCGTTTGATGCTTCGAATCCTCCTCCTGAGGTACAGTTGTGCTACACAGTAGCTTATTTTCGCGATTGCTTTTTCTGTTGCTTACTTGTTCTTTTTGCTGATCTTTGTTGTTTGTATGCAGGATTGGGCGGTGTCGCCCTGTATGCCTCCTCTCCCCGAGGGGATTATTCCTGGCGAAGCTTTGGAAGAGGACGAGTCTGAATCGACTATCCCTTCTGATGTGGAAGAGGAAGCCCCCGAGTCTGAGAGCCCGGATACTCGCAATTGTTCGCGTAGCGAGGATTCCGATGCGTCGACTCCTTCGACTCCAGAAGGCACGGCTGTTGGCACGGAATCGCCAATTCCAGCCGTTCATGTGAGGGCTGTGGCACCGTCTTCTTGCAAGAAGATGCGATTGCCCAAGGAATCTTCGTCGGAGTCAGCGGAGGCCACGTTTGATCTTGACAAGTTTGACTGGTAAGTTTGCGAATTCATTCATTCTTTTCTGTTTTCTTCTTGTTGGCTTTGCCCTAGAGTTTTCCTTTTCTCAATGTGGATTTGGTCTTGTAGTCAAGAGGCGTCATCATCTTCTAGCGACGTCGAGTTTTTGAAGGAATCTGGAGTCGCGACCTTAAGGGCCAAGGTAGAGGTCAAGCGTGCTCCTTCCCCTCTGGCGGCGGCCCACTCTAGGCACAATTCTTCGAGCTCTCCTCACGTAGGGGAGCATCGAATGGTTGCTCGGATGACGGTTCAGCAAACTTCTTTGGAGTCGCTAGAGGACCATGTAAGTATATCTTTCCTTCTTTTTAGTGTGGTAGTCGACGTTCTCTATTGCTCTCTCTGATTCCTTGTTTTGTGCAATAGCTCCTTGTAAAGGAAGCCGCGCAAGTGGCGGAGCAGGTGATGGCAATGGGCCGCTAGCATGCAATGCTAGAGACGCGTCACCGCGTGGTCGAAAGTGAGTGTTCTACACTTATTCTTTTTCATCTTCTCCTTTTTGGTGTAGTTAACTGATAGTCAACTTTTGATTGCCTTGTAGCTGAATATAATGCCTTACTCCGCAACGTCGCCACTTTGGAGAAGACGTTGGCCGCAGCTGTGAAGGGGCATGACGAGGCAATCGCGGCTCGTGATGAGGCATAGAGGCGTGAAGAGGATCTGCGTGCCTCCTTTGCGACCAGGGAAAAGTTGTTCGAAGAGCAACTGTTCTCAGTCGCCAAGGCCCTCTCAGGTACCTTTGATGGTATATATTTTATTGTTGTCTTCCTCTGTATCTAGAGTTTTGCTGGTGGCGCTAAAGGTTTGATCCATGTGTGTGTTTCCTGTGAGATGCTGGCGACTTGAGCTTTGATCCGTAGGCCCTTCATCGCGATGATGCTCTAGCAGGCGCGGTGTCTGCGGTCGAGGACCGAAGCGCCGCCATACAAGATACATTGTCCAAGGCCAAGGTCACCCTCAGTCGCCTCCGGGAGGAGTTGATGCCAAAGGCGGAGCTGATCGATAACGTGGATGAGCTGGTGGGGTCACTCACCGGTGGTGTGCCTTCCTCCTACAAGAACTCCCTCCGCGCGGCTGGCGCGACCATGTCACTCGCCATGGTGCAAGCCCACGGAGTCGAGATAGATCTCTCTGCGGTGTCGAAGGCGATGCCTGTTGGCGCAGACGGTCAGCAGGTAGTCTTCGCTCCTTTCGCGACTTCTTGTGCCAAATATGGCCATTCCTTGATAAATACCATTGCCAAGTATTCGGAGGAGCTCCGACGTGCGAAGAAGGCGGTGAAAGCTTCGGCCTCAGGGGCCGGCGGAAAGTCAGTGGCGTCTGATACTGCCACGGACTTGATGAAGCCCCCGAAGCCGTCGAAGTCGAAGAAGCTAGCTGCTCCGTAGTTAGCTTGTTGTAATAGTTGATGAGTTGCCCTTTTGGTCTAAGAACATGCCTGCTGGCGAGTGTGTTTGTGAACACTTATGCTTATCTTGAATGCATCTGCTCCCCTTGCCTTTGTGTTAATTTGGTCGCCTTATTTGCCTCTGTCTTGACTTGTGGTAGGGTACGTCAAGTGATACTGTGGGGGGAACCCAGGACTCGCCATCTCTTGATGAGACAGTGGCACAACCACGCTCCAGGATAGAGGAGCTGTCCTTGCTGTCGCGACTTCGTGACCGCGTGAAGCAGCTGGAGCGTGAGTTGCCCCTGATCCGCGGTAACGCAGACGTGTGGAAGTCGAAGGCAGAAAAAGCCGCAGCTGAGCGACCAGTTTAAGTGTTAGTTTGCTCATTCTCATCCTTTCGTTTGTAGTTAGTCGCAGCGGTACGTTGTACTCATGCTATTGATGCTGCTTCGTGTAGTTGTTAGCGCGCGCCATCTGCAGGAGGAGAAGGATAGAATTGCCATTCGCCTTCATGATCTCACCCAGGAGCAACTTCAAGAGAGTGGATACTTCTGGGTAGATCATGATCGTGTGACTACTTTGGCGACCCTGCAGGATCGTGCTTCACGAGTGCTGCTCTTCCTGAAGAAGTCGTAGTCGTGCTTGAAGAACATTTATCGGGTGATGTTCCCGTTGGATGATGCTCCATCAAGCCTGCTGGCTCTCCTTGCCAAATTTCAAGATATGTCCGTGGTTCGCGAGTGCGTGAGGCAGCAGTTGGTGGCTGGTGCCAAGGCTGCCCTCTCAATGGTG
The DNA here is from genome assembly GCA_910589775.1 of Avena eriantha. Taxonomy (NCBI): domain Eukaryota; kingdom Viridiplantae; phylum Streptophyta; class Magnoliopsida; order Poales; family Poaceae; genus Avena; species Avena eriantha. The sequence continues at coordinate 314,705,089 of OU342740.1, read as the reverse complement.
CGATTGCACAGGCCTGACGTGGATGTCGCCGCCATTGCCTCTGGACCGCCAGCACCGCCAGCAGGATCTGCCTGGAATATGGTACCGCATTATCAGGCGGTGGACCGTCCAACAGAGGAGATCATCGACTTCTTTGAGGAACAAACCAACGTTCTTCTGTTGCAATAGTAGCCAAAATTGTATCCTGCACATAAGTGTATTTATGTTGTAAAGTTCATATATATATGTTTGTATATAATTTATTGTCGAATGTGTACAAATAGCTTTGTAAGTGTGAGGTGCGTTGCACTATGGGAGTCCTTTTCGTTAGCCTGGCCATCTTTTTTCTTGGTCCCTTGTCAACCTGCCAGGTGCGTTGCAGCTAGGTTGGGTTTGTGTTAAGGGGTTCAATTGATGTGCCAGCTACTCAGGATATTGCTTTTTGGTTCGAAGAACAGATGTGTGTAGGGTGGCGTAGCCCCCGAGTATAAAAATTGACAAAGTAGAGGAGAACACGGAGTTTTGGGGCACTTAGCTTTTATTTATTCGAAGAACAGTGCAAGGTACAATGTGCGGCTAAGTAGCCTTGGCTGAGTAGCCTTATTTGCGATGTAAAAAGTAAAACTACTACGGGTAGAAGCGTCGCAGTTGTGTGACGTTCCAAGGGTTCGAGTATGCGACTCCTATCTCTAGATCTTTAAGGTGATAGGCGCCACCTGGGATTACTTCTGTAATCACGTACGGTCCTTCCCAGGGGGACTCGAGCTTGAGATTCCCCTGCTACTTCAGTCGCAGCACCAAGTCACCTTCGACGAAGGATCTGGGGCGAAGCCTTCTACTATGGTAGTTGCGCAGGTTCTGCTGGTAGATCGTTGATCTTTTCGCAGCGATTTCCCTTGCTTCGTCAAGGAGGTCGACCGAATCTTCGAGTGCGAGGGATGACTCTTGTTCGCTGTAGGCGACCATGCGCGGCTCTTTGTACCGTACCTCAGCTAGTAGCACTGCCTCTGCTCCGTGCACCATAAAAAATGGCGTGTAGCCCGTGGCGCTGTTTGGAGTTGTACGTAGGCTCCATAGTACAGATTGCAGTTCATCTGGCCAGCAGCCCGCGGCTTGTTCGAGTGGTCGTAGGAGTCGCTTCTTGATGCTGCTGCAGACGAGCCCGTTTGCTTTTTCCACCTGACCGTTGGTCTGTGGATGCGCTACTGAGGCGTAGCTGATGTTGAACCCCAGGTTCTCGCGGAATTCTTGGAACTCCTTGGATGTGAAGTTCGTTCTGTTGTCGGTGATGATGCTGTGTGGCACGCCGAAGCGGTAGACGATGGACTCGAAGAACTTGACTGCGTTGTGCCCTGATTTCTTGGTCACCGGCATGGCCTCAACCCACTTGGTGAATTTGTCGACTGCGCCCAAGAGGTAGACGTAGCTTCCTTGCGAGGACCTTGGGAGCTTGCCAACCATGTCGAGCCCCCACTGTGCGAAGGGCTAGGCCAGTGGAATAGGCCGTAATTCTGCGCCTGGTACGTGTGGCTTGTCCGCGAATCGCTGGCAAGCATTGCATTTTTGGACTATGTCCTTGGCATCGCGCATGGCCAGTAAAATCTAGCTCATAGAGCTTTGGCGACGAGGGCGCGACTGCCGGCGTGGTACCCGCAGGTCCCTTCATGGATGTCGAGGAGAACTGCTCTTCCATCGGCCATGGAGACACATCGTTGTAGCACTCCTGTGATGCTATGTTTATACAGTTCGCCGTTGATAACAGCGAATGCCTTGGAGCGCCGCGCGATGTGCCGTGCATCTGTCGGGTCGTCGGGTAGGCGCTTGCTGAGGAGGTACGTAATGTACGGCTGCGTCCAAGATTGCTCGATCATCATGACGCTCATTGGTCCCTCGAGTCCTGTGTCCAGCTCCAAGTCATCGAGTGCCATTGGCTCATTGGGTGGCGTAGCCCCCGAGTCCGTTGCTGCGCTTGTTTTCTTCTCTGCGGCCTTTGGCTTGATGGAGCGCTCGCATATGCGCTCGAGAAATACCCCAGGTGGTATGGGGGCGCAGGTAGAGCCTATGTTGGCGAGTGCGTCCGCCTCCTCGTTGCTTTCGCGACCTACGTGTCGCAGCTCGCAACCATCGAAGTCTCCTTCGAGTGTGTCGTAGAGGTCGCGGTATGCGATCATGTTGTCGTTTAGTGCGTCGCACTCGTGCATTGTTTGATTGACGACCAGCTTGGAGTCGCCATATATGATGAGCCTCTTCGCGCTGCAAGCTTTTGCCATCCTCATCCCATGCAGCAGGGCCTCGTATTCATCCTCGTTGTTTGAGGTTGTGAACTGCATTCGCAGGATATACTTCAGCTTGTCCCCTTGAGGTCATGTCAGTATGACACCTGCGCCTGCTCTGTCTTTCCGTTTGGACCCATCGAAGTGCATTGTCCAGAGGTAGGACATATTTGGCTTATCCGGGAGTTGGTTCTCCATCCAGTGCACGAGGAAGTCAGGGAGAACTTGCGACTTGATTGCGTCATGCTTTTCGTATGTGATGTCTCGTGGAGACAGTTCTATTCCCCAAAGCGCGACTCGCCCCGTGGCGTCGGGGTTATTGAGGATATGTCCCAACGGGGCATCGCTGACTACCACGATTGGGTGTTCCTAGAAGTAGTGGCGCAGTCGCCGGGCTGTCATGAAGACGTCGTATGCTAGCTTCTGGTAGTGCGGGTACCTCTGTTTTGTTGGCGTGACGACCTCGCTGAGGTAGTATACCGGGCGTTGTACGCCATGGACCTTGTTTTCCTCAGCTCGCTCGACGACGAGCACTGTGCTGACCACCTGGTTGGTGGCGGAGATGTACAGCAACAGTGGTTCCCTTTCTCGTGGAGTCACCAGTACTGGCGAAGTGGATAGCAGGCGCTTGAGATCTTCGAATGCTTCTTGCGCTTCATTGGTCCACTCGAATTTGTCAGCTTTGCGGAGGAGTTGATAGAAGTGCAGCGCCTTTTCACCCATCCGACTGAGAAATCGACTGAGTGCCACGATTCGGTTGGCTAGTTGCTGGACGCCTCTTATGTTCTTTGGCTTCTCCATGGCCAGTATGGCCTTTATCTTTTTCGGGTTTGCCTCGATCCCCCTCGCGGAGATGAAATACCTGAGCATCTGCCTAGATGGTACGCGGAAGGCGCATTTGTCTGGATTGAGCTTAATCCGGTAACGATCGAGATTGGCAAAGGTTTCGCGCAAATCATCGATTAGAGAGGATTCCTCCTTGGTTTTGATTACTATGTCGTCGACATAGACTTGGATGTTGCGACCTAGTTGCTCCTTAAGGAAAGCCTGCAGGCACCGCTGGTAGGTGGCTCCCGCGTTTTTTAGCCTGAAGGGCATTGTGTTGTAGCAGAACACACCGAAGGGCGTTGTAAACGCTGTCTTCTCCTGGTCTTCCTCCTTCATTCGAATTTGGTTATAGCCTAAGTAGGCGTCGAGGAAGCAGAGACGCTCGCATCCAGCGGTGGAGTCGATGATTTGGTCGATCCGTGGCAGCGGGAAGTGATCTTTTGGGCAGTGCTTGTTTAAAGAAGTGAAGTCCACGCACATCCGTAGGATATGTGTGTCCTTTTTTGCTACCAGCACCGTGCTGGCGAGCCAAGTGCTCTCCTTGATCTCGCGGATGAATTTGGCCTCAAGGAGTCTGTTGATCTCCATTCCGACTGCCTGCGCTCATGGCTCAGACAGTCGTCTGATTGTTTGCTTGACTGGCCTTGCGTCGGGGTTGACGTTGAGTGTGTGCTCGGCGAATTCCCTGGGAACTCCTGGCATGTCCGCAGGACACCAGGCAAAAATTTCCTAGTGCTCACGGAGAAATTCGACGAGCGCGAGTTCCTATGCGGGACTCAAGTTGTTGGCGATGAGGGCCGTCTTGGCGGGATCCGATGGATGGACCTGCACCTTCTTTGTGTGCACAGATGAGTCGAAGGAGAGATCAGGTGAGCTTGGCCTACTCAGGGGAGGCAGACTGTTGTCTGTCATCTCTTTCAGTGTTGCGAGTTCCTCCTGCATGCCGAAGGACTGGGAGATTCTGTTGAATTCCCTGTCGCAAGCGTCAGATCGCTCAAAGCTCCCGTTGATTGTTATGACGCCGTTAGGACTTGGCATTTTCACCTGTAGGTAGGCGTAATGGGGTATTGCCATGAACCTAGCGAATGCGACACGCCCAAGGATGCAATGGTATTGTGAGGGCCAGTCGACGACCTCAAAGTCGATGCGCTTGCGCCGGAAGTTCTTCGGCGTGCCAAAGATGACGTCGAGGTTGATTTTGCCCAGGGGGTATACCCCTTTCCCTGGGACGATGCAGTGGAACATTGTGTCTGATGCCTCCAAGAAGGTTAGAGGGATCCTCATTGCTCGCAAGGTACTCACGAATATGAGGTTGATGCCGCTTCCGCCATCCATGAAGACGCGACTCATGTCGAAACCTCCAATTTGCGCCTCGAGTACGAGGGGGCAATGACATGGGCAAGGTATGTGAGGCGGGTGGTCACGTTTATCGAAGGTGATGCACGACTCGCTGCCACTGAGGTACTCAGTGGTGGATGGTGGCGAGTGCGTGGCCAAGTTGACTTGGCGAGTGATGGCCTTCTGCACCCTGTTGGAGGGGCGCCCCTTTTGGATCATCATCTTACCCATGGCCCGTGGGTACGGTTCGCCCCGTTGTGCTGGTCCCGTGCGGCTCCGTTCGGGGGTGGCCCAGGTGGTGGTGGTGGTGCGCCATGTGCCACGGCGCTTGGAGCGGCTCCATAGCCTCTTTCGACTGCATTGCGGTTCATCCGAACCAATCCCTCGTGTAGCTTGAGGAACTCGCGGCAGTCTTTGAGGAGGTGGCTGGACTTTCTTTTGCCATCATGCTTGTCGATGTAGAAGTGTACCGTGCATGGCTCGGACAGTTTGTCCTCGATGGAGGTCGCGGGTGCCTCATCGCGAGTGCGGCGTTGCCACACTTGCGTGGTTTTCCTGGAGTCGCGGTATCCGCCGCTACGGTATCGGTTGTTGCGGTTATCGTCGCGTCTATCGGCGTAGCCGGCTGCGACCATGTTGACGTCGTCACGGTCGTCGTAGATGCACATGCGGCGTTTGCCTCGGCGGTCACGTCTGCGTTCGAGTTCTGCCTCCTCGTCGGAGTGAGCGCGATTCTTCACCGAATCTTCTCCATCGGCCCACCGATTCGCGATCTCCATCATGTGGTCGATGGTCTGGGGATTTGAGCGGCCTAGATCCTCCCTGAGTTCCATGCGGCGGATGCCACCGTTGAATGCATCAATCGCGCGGTCTTCCGAGATGTTCTCCGCGGAGTTCTTGATGATGGACCACCTTTGTATGTAGTAGCGCAGCGATTCGCCACTTCTTTGCTGGCAGCATCTCAATTCTTCGATTGAGGCGGGCCGTTTGTACGTGCCCTTAAAGTTGCGCACGAAGCTGTAGACCAGCTCATCCCAACTGCGAATGGATCCGCGCGGGAGGTTATTGAGCCATGCCCGGGCGGCGCCCTGCAGCTGTAGCTGCAAGCATTGCATGGCAGTACTTCAACTGCCTCCATGTAGCCTGACGGAGGAGATGTGGTCCTCCAGCCAGATCTTGGGGTCCTGCAGACCGTCAAATTTCGGTTTCTCCGATGGGAGTTTAAACCCTTTAGGCATTCGCTTTTGCCTGATGGATCTACTAAAGCATCTGGCGCCGCAGATCTCCCCATCTTCCTCTTCCGAGTCAGTTGACCGAGCACGGCATGCCCTTGATTTGTCGATGTTGCGTTGCGTGAGGTCATCGCGCGCATCGTAGTCATGATCGTGTTGCCGTGAGCGGCGGCGTCGAGACAGGTCGTGACTGTCATCGCTGGATGAGGGCGAGGAGTAGCGCTTTACTAGTGCTTTGCTCTTTTTTGGGTCTGGTACCGGCTCCTTGTCAAGGGCGGCCTCGATTAACCCCAAACCCGTGATCGTAGATCGGTGAATGGCAGTTCGGGGATCTCCAGCTGGCGGCTAGTTATTGAGGAGGTACATGGTGGCTGCTGTCACCGCAGCTTGTGGTGTTCTGGGAACCACGTTGCCTCGTGTCGACTGTCATAGAGCCAAAGTCGAGGACTTTCACGGCCTCTATGCGCTCTTGCTCGGTGAGGTGAGCCATCCGTGGCTGCCTCTTCTTGGCGAGGTACTCGTTGCCTCTTGAGGAGGATCCTCTATAGGAGGAGAGCCCAGCGCGACGAAGGCTCGATTCGTCCGCTGCCTTTTTACGCGCCTCAAGTTGCGCGATTCCTTGTTTTTGGCGCTTGAATTCCTCTTTTAGGAGCCAGTGGTAGCCCATCAGCAATTCCTACGGGGACCCAAAGGGTAGAGGTGCACCCCGTAGGGCTTCGCAGCAGCGATCCCACTCTTGCTCGTTGAGCTTGATTACGACGCATTCGCCGGTTTGCTCATTGATCATGCTGGGAGGTTCGACTGCTCCTCCGTTGGCGCCGTTACCGCCATTGCCACCATTGCCACCATTGCCACCGTTGGGCGGATCGGTGCCATTGCCGGTGTTACCACCATTGCCGCGATTGGCGGAGGTGTCGCCTGCGTTGATGACGGCGCACATGAAGTGATTGGGGAAGCTGTTGCTTCGACAACTTTCAGATCCAGAACTATAGGTTCCATCTTCAGTGGCCAGATCGCTCAGAACGGAGTCGTGACCGTTGTCGCTGACCGTGTTCTCGACTACCATTGGAGCGTTGAGCTCGTTGAGGGTGCCGATCGATGGAGGGAACCATGATGCCGGGGCAATCGCCGGTGCTATCGGCTGGTCAGGCATGCGAAGCATGCCTGTTTGACCAACTTGGAAGCGGAAGCTCCCAATCACCAAGCTGATTCCATCGCCCACGGACTCGAAGGCCGGGCGGGTGGCCGGCGTGTGGACGGTGAAGTCGAAGGTGCCGAAGAGCTGGCGAATCTCCGCGGTTGCGGAGTTGTGGATTGCAGTTGCTGGGGCCAAAGAAGCCGCAACATCAGCACTCCCAATTCCCACAGACAGCGCCAATTGACGAGGGTTTAACTCATCAATGCCCATTGTTATGGACTTGGGTTTTGGAGAAGGAGGGAGCACTGGAGACATCTATCGGCTAGCAAACAAGCACACAGGGGACAAAGGATTTACCCAGGTTCAGGCCTCGTAGAGGTCCCTACTCCTGCTTGTCTGCTCGTGGAATTATCGAAGGAGTCGAAAGTTACAATGGTGCGCAGATGCAATCTGGCGAGGGTTGTGGAAACTAGGATTGTGTGTGTCCTCCTCGCCGCCCCCTCCTAGCCTTTATATAGATAGGCTAGGTCTCGGGTAGCAGGTCGAGTCGGTTACAAGTTAGGGTTTTCCCCTTCAAGCTTTCTATCTTTAGCTTCTTCTTGTCCTTCAAGCAATCGAGAGTCCGCAGGTTACTCGAGTCCTTTCATCTGGGCCTTGGCTACACCGTGGGCCTGTATGTATTTGGACTGTATATACCAAGCTCGAGTACCTGTAGGGTATACCCATGTCAGATCAGCCACTAGATGCTGATGATTGGCTGCGTGAGATGTCAAGGTTGCTGATGAGTGCTGATGTTCCTGAGCAAGAATGGGTAAAATGTGCCACTCACCGTCTAAAGGGAGACGCGGCTCTATGGTGGGAGAATTACCTGAAGGCAAACCACTCTGGTTTTCAGCCTACTTGGGAGCAGTTCACTGGGGCTTTCAAAGAGCAATATCTGTCAAAAATTGTCATGGAAAGGATGAAGGAAGTGTTTCTCAACCTCAAGCAAGGCAATGACAATGTCAATACCTATATCAGAAACTTCATGAATCTTTCTCGGTATGGTGGCGATGAGATCTCTGATGACAAGAAGAAGCAAAAGAGCTTCAGGCAAGGGCTCAATGCATCTATCAAATATGCAATCACTCATGCAAGGCCGGGGTCTTTTCTGGAACTCTAACATACAGCTCTACAGGAAGAAGCCAGTAGGCAAGTGTTCGAGGAGTCCAAGAAACACAGTCGTGACGCAACAAGTTCTTCAGCTATGACAGCTCCTTCTAAGCGTCGCGTGTGGGTTCCTAATACCGCACCGCCGCTCCCGGCTCCACCAAGACCTTCAAGCTACGCGGCAAGGCCACCAAACTCCTTCACCGCGGCTCCTAAGGGCTACAACCACAACTACCCTGGAGCGCCTGGCGGATTCCCTGGCTACGCTGCTCCACGTCCACCTGGTGCTTGTTACACTTGTGGGAACACTGGGCATCAACACTGGAGTTGTCCAATGAACAACAAAGCTCTTCCTCCACCACCTCCAAGACCTGCAGCAAGTTCTTCTATGGTTCGTGCACCTCCACCTCGGGCTCTCAACATCAACACCAAGCCCGGGTCCACTGTTGCTCGTGCCAACTGTGTCAACGTCGCTCAAGCTGAACATGCAACTAGAGTTGTGATGGGTACGCTCCCCGTTAACTCAGTCCATGCACGAGTTTTGTTTGATTCTGGTGCTTCGCATTCTTTTGTTTCTCACAAGTTCGCACATGAGCATGATCTGGCTATGGGTCCTCTATTGCATCGTCTCGTGGTACAATCTCCTGGGTCAAACATGAGGGCTGCTCATATCATCCATGGCAATCAAATTCTAATTGGTGGTTCTTTGTTCCCGGCTTCCTTAATTATTCTGGGCAATTCTGACATTGGTGTTATCTTGGGCATGGATTGGTTAATAGCAAATGCAGCTGTGATTGATTGTGCTGAACACTCGGTTTCTCTGAAAATTCCTGAAGGCCATATAGTCTATTCTCCAAGTCTGACTCCTGCAGTTCAGCTTTCTCTTTGGCGGCTCTGAATGATGATGCTATGGAGGCTATTCAGAGTGTTCTGGTGGTCTGTGAGTTCCCAAATGTTTTTCCCGAAGAGTTACCAGGTATGCCTCCTGACCGAGAGGTCGAGTTTGTGATTGAGCTTGAACCTGGAACCGCTCCTATTTCCAAGCGGCCTTATAAAATGGGTCCTGCTGAGTTGGCTGAACTCAAACGTCAGCTTGATGAACAAGAGAAGTTGGGTTTCATTCAGCATAGCACTTCCTCTTGGGGCAGCCCAACAATCTTTGTGAAGAAGCGAGACCAGACTGAGAGACTTTGTGTTGACTATCGGGCTCTCAATGCTAAAACCATCAAGAATAAATATCCCCTTCTGCGGATTAATGATCTCTTCGATTAGCTAGCTGGAGCTGTGGTATTCTCTGAGCTTGACTTGAGAAGTGGATATCATCAAATCAAGATTCGCAAGGAAGATGTTCCCAAAACAGCTTTCACCACCCGCTATGGCCTGTATGAGTACACGGTCATGTCTTTCGGTCTCACCAATGCACCTGCCACCTTTTCGAGGCTTATGAACTCGGTTTTCATGGAGTATCTTGATAAGTTCGTCGTGATCTATCTAGATGACATTCTAGTCTATTCTAAGTCAAAAGAAGAACATGAAGAACACCTTCGGTGTGTCCTAAACAAGCTTCATGAGAACCGCATGTATGCAAAGTTCTCCAAGTGTGAGTTCTGGCTGCCTGAAGTCACCTATCTGGGTCACATCATCTCTGCCAAGGGCATTGCCGTCAACCCAGAAACTGTTCGGACAATTGTTCAGTGGCTTCCACCCAAAAATGTCAAAGAAGTCCGAAGTTTCCTTGGTTTGGCTAGTTACTGCCGTCGCTTCGTTCAGAACTTCTCGAAGATTGCTAAGCCTCTTACTGATCTCCTCAAGAAAGGCAAGAAATACTTTTGGTCTCCTGCATGTCAAGCAAGCTTTGAAACCCTCAAAGAGAAGCTCACTTCCACTCCATTCTTGATTCCTCCAGATACATCAAAGCCTTTCTAGATATTCTGTGATGCCTCCTTGCAAGGATTGGGTGCGGTCCTTATGCAAGAAAAACAAGTTGTTGCTTATGCCTCTCGTCAGTTGAAGACGCATGAGATCAACTATCCTACACATGATCTCGAACTCGCAGCAGTTGTCTTTGCTTTGAAAGTATGGAGGCACTACTTGCTTGGCAACCGTTGTGAGATCTTTTCGGATCACAAGAGTCTGAAGTATATCTTCACACAACCTTATCTCAACCTTCGTCAGAGGAGGTGGATTGAAGCAATTAATGATTTCGATATGACCATCAACTACACTCCTGGCAAAGCAAATGTCATGGCCGATGCTCTCAGCCGAAAAGCTTATGTCAACAACCTCATGGTGGAAGAACAACAGCCTCTCTTGTGCGAGGAATTCCGCCAGCTCAACCTTGAGATTGTGGATCAAGGGTATCTTCTGAATCTTCTGGCAACCCCTCTCTTGGAAGAAAAAGTTCGCTCCATTCAACTTGGTGATCCTTACACCAAAAAGATCATCTCCAACATTCAGCTGCCGAAGTATGAGTCCTTCCACGTCGATGACCAAGGCACTCTATTCTTTGAGCACCGGATGTTCGTTCCGAAGTATCCGGGTTTGAGAGAGCAAGTTCTCAAAGAAGCTCATGATTCTGTTCTTTCTATCCACCCTGGCAGCACTAAGATGTACATGGACTTGAAAACACAATACTGGTGGCCTGGATTGAAACGATATTGTGCCAAGTATGTCTTCGAGTGTGATGTCTGCCGCAGAGTTAAAGCTGTCCATCAGAAACCTTTCGGTCTTCTAGAGCCATTGAAGCCTCCGGAATGGAAATGGGAGAAAGTAGAGATGGACTTCATAACTGGTTTTCCAAGGTCGCAGAAGGGTAACAATGCAATCTTTGTTGTCATCGACAGGCTCTCAAAAGTGGCTCACTTATTTCCCGTCAAGGAAACAATTTTTGCAATTCAGTTGGCTGAGCTCTATATCAACAGAATTGTCTCTCTGTATGGGGTTCCTCTTGAGATCAGTTCAGACCGTGGAAGCATCTTCACTTCCAAGTTCTAGGGAAGTTTCCAAAATGCTTTGGGAACAAAGTTGAACTTCAGCACTGCCTATCACCCTCAATCGCAAGGGCAAGTTGAAAGGATCAATCAGATTCTAGAAGATATGCTCCGTGTTTGTGTCATCTCCTTCGGCATGAAGTGGGAAGAATGCCTTCCTTATGCTGAATTCTCTTACAACAACAGCTTCCAGAAGAGTCTAAAGATGGCACCATTTGAGGTTCTCTATGGCCCCAAATACAGAACTCCGATTGGTTGGTCGGGCGCAGGTGAAAGAACATTGTTTGGCCCCGACATTGTAACTCAAGCGGAGGAAAAGATTCACATCATTCTCGAAAATCTGAAGGTTGCTCAAAGTCGCCAGAAGAGCAAATATGACAGAAAGCACACGGACATGGAGTATGTCCCTAGTGATCTCGTTTACCTTCGTGTCACTCCCATGAGAGGCACGCACCGGTTTGGTATCAAAGGAAAGCTGGCTCCTAGTTACATCAGTCCTTTCAAAGTTCGTGGAAGAACAGGAGAAGTCGCTTATGCTCTTGAGCTCCCTGAAAAACTCAATGTCCATGATGTTTTCCATATCTCTCAACTCAAGAAATGCTTCAAGGATCCCTGCAGGACCGTGGACCATGAGCTCATCAATCTCCAAGAAGATCTGTCTTATCAAGAACACACCACAAAAATCCTAGAAGTCGCAGAAAGAAAGACTCGCAACAAGTCCATCAAGTTCTGGAAGGTGCAGTGGTCGCACCATTCCGTTGATGAAGCCACTTGGGAACGTGAGGATGAGCTCCGTGCCAAGTACCCCACCCTCTTCGTGTCTTCTTCTTCTTCCTAGAATCTCGAGGCGAGATCCCTTTTTAGTGGGGGAGAGTTGTAGCATCCCATCTGTCTAACATCTGTAATGCTACATGGTCTAATAATAAAATGCTACTTCCTACATATAATTGTTGCATCATAATTATATCATGCTCATGTCATCATGCCACCTTGCATTTGAGCATCATATAAAACCATTTTTCTTTTGGATCTTGTCTCATATGCATTTATCAATTGTATTTGGTTCTTAATAAATTGTATTTGGTTCTTGATAAATGCTTAATGCCCAGGTTGAGTTGGGGGCATATCTTTTATTTAATTCCACCACCTTTCTTTGTCACCACCCCATAATTGCACCATCCAACTATATGTGAGCTTTGCATTTTATTTGGGTTTACCTCTAGCTCATGTGGGTTGGGATGTATCCACTTCTAATTCCACATGCTCCCATGTATGCATCATGTTGTTTTCACAATGTTGATATGTAGAGAGCCACATAGCCACCTTTGCATGTTATGTGAGTATTTTTCCTTGTCTAGCTTCCATATGGTTTGGTTTGGAGTATTTGATCATGTATGAATATAATTGTGGCTATATACTTACCTAGTGGAACATACACACTAGCATGCCCACATTATATTCAAATATGAGCATTTTCCATCTATTCTACTTGGGACACCACTCTTGTTCTTTTGGCTTGGTCTTAATCCCATATTTTTGAAGCATGTGCTAAATATATGCTATGTTCTTTTACCATTGTTTTCACCATAGTAAATAATGCATTTATTATACATGCATGGGCCATGCAAGATCATCCTCTTTTCTCTTTCTTTGGTTTTTCTTCGGTTTGAGTGGGGCATGGTTTTTCTCCCATGATCCAACCTAGTTCCTCTTCCTCTCTTTATTCTTTTTGGTGCTCTAGATAACCCTAACCTCCCTATCTAACCCTAAACCTACAAAACACAAACCCTAGCTCACCTTACCACCCTTCCTTCTACCCTAGGTGCCACCACACCTTGTGGTTTGGCTCGAACCAACCCCCCCCCCCCCCCAAAACCTAGCTACCCTGCTCATCACCACCCTAGCTACCCTCATGCCGAGCCTCCCCTCTCCCTACCCTAGCCGAGCCACCCTTCCTCTCTTCCCCTTTTTCCTCGCTGTCAAGGAGACCCTCGAGCCACACTGTCCCGCTCCCCTCTGGCCCCAGCTGCAGCCCCTCCCGAGCCTCGTTGTACACGTGAGGAGGAGGAGAAAAGGTGGCTACCACCACCTTTTTCCACCCCAACCCCATGTGCACCACACCCTCGGCCTCATCTACCCCTCCTCTCTGCCTGGCGTCGCCCTAGATCCCAGGGCCCTGCTGCCGCAGCCCTTCCCCATCTACCTGCTACCCCCCTCTCTCTTCCATCAAAGTTCGGCCACCGTCGGCATCGACTCGCCACAGTAGCTAGGAGGAGGCGGGCGTGGTGTTGAGGTGTCGAGGAAGACCGAGGAGACCTCTAGCAGCGCCCCTGTGCTCGCAGGCGAGGAGGAGACGTGCCGGAGCCGCTGCAGTTCGACGTGGCCGATGCCAAACTCTAGCCGCCAAGCGCCAGCGTCCTCGACGATCCTCTGCGCTTCGGCTCGGTCTACCACCACCAACCCACTCCCGGTAAGCTGTTGAGCCTCCCAGACATCCTCCCGCAGGCCATCGCTTCCTGGACGCGCCGGACCATCGTCGAACGCCCTCTGTGCACTGGGTTCGCTGACGCAGTTCCATCGTCACACCGCAGTAGGGCCTTCTAGTCGCGTAGCTGGTACCCAACACCAAACCCGGCTAGCCGCAGCGGTAGCCGCCGCCGTGTGCGCTAGATCGCGAGTTCGATCCCCGGCCACGCCTCTGTTTCCACCGCGCGCGCGTTGATAGTCCGTCAGTAAACAGCTCCGGAAGAAAAACAGTAACCGGTGGCCGTTTTCCCCTAAACCCCCCCCCCCCCAACCTTTTGTTTTCGTAAACCGCGATCTAGCCCGGGCCCGCCTGTCTGCCTCTGTGGCCTTTTGACAAGAAGGTACCGCAACTTTTTGATTCATCAACCCGCGCTCCACACGTCCCCACATGTCATCCGCGGTGACGTTTTACGAAAAGGCGCCGCAGGTTTCTCAGCCTCAATCCACAGCCCCTGTGGCCCAGCTGTCAGTCGGTGTGGCTGGCTGAATGCGCGGTGAGAAAAGTCTGCCGCGCGCGGTTTTCGCCAGCTCAGCAGACGACCCCACCTGTCTGTGACTCGGGCTAAATCCCTCTGACTATAAAAAGTGTCTATTCTTTTGCTGTTTGATAAAAACAATTTCAGAAATGTTTATTATAATTTTAAATCCAAAAATTAATAACTTTTTATTGATAAATCCAAATAATAGAAATGATATATGTTTTTGAATCAGAAAAATGTGAGGATTTCAAATCTGCCATCCAATTTAATGTTTGGCTAATTTAAATTTTCGAAATTGTTTAATTGCAATAAAAATGCCCTTTTCTTAATTAATTACTTTAATTCTATAACTCCAAATTCGACAAATAATATGTCTAAATCGATCAGTGCGATGAGCCCGTTATGTTTATGCATTCCATGTTCCGAATTGCATCATGCATCATGTCATTATTAAAAATCTGAACTGTTTATGGCAATAAAACTTGACCAAATAATTAATAAAATGATTTATTCTTGTCCTCACACCTCACCCTTGTCATGCTACTTTATTGCCATGTAATTTGGGCATCATTCATCATGGCATGCTTGTTTGCTTGTCTCATTTTATTTATATGCTTGTGCACTTTATTTATGTTGGCCCTTGTTTGTTTGGTTCTTCTTTCGAATAGGCGCCGAGCAGGGGAAATATCAGGAATCCCAAGAGTACTACCCAGATCTATCTCTCGCTTCAACTGAGCTGCCAGGCAAGCACTACCACATGCTTGCATACATATAGTACCTATTGCCTCTATCTAATTCTTGCATCATTGAGTCGCGAGTGCATTAAATTGAATCCCAAGTACTGCATAGCCTTTACTTTTAAACCCCACCGAGCTTGTTCCTCCATCCCATGAGCCATTACTACAGGAGTTGTTTGAGCCATGCGGGTCGTAGAACAGCATGTGTAGGGTATGTGAGAATCTGATGGATAACGAGGTACCTAAACAACTTAACCTGAGTAGTAATGGGATAACTAATGAAAGAGGCACCGGTGGGCAATATCTGTCTTTTGGTTTTTATGTGCACTTGTGCCCCGTAGGACCCCGGGTACTTGATTCCTGTTCCTTAACTATTCACACTTTCCACATCCGGGAGGCCTTATGGACCCCCCTGAGCCAGAGCTTGATTCATTTCTATTTCTTGGGGCCACAAAGTAGTTTGGGGATTTATTACTATCCTGTACTTATGCCATGCTTTACAGTTTTAATTAAGATTGTGCGCGGAGCACCTGTACTGTTTTGGATCGTGACACGTTTTAGCTGTATCGACAAGCCCAGTCACACTTTCGGGTTCCCAGTCGTTTACCGCCGTCCACACAAATCCTGGGTCCGTTCCGGAGCCGGCCAACTTCGTTGTGGCTAGCTTAGTGGGGTGGCCCCCTAAACTATTTTATGAATCCTGTGATTGCTTTGTCGTGAATGCCTCGTTGGGTTTTGAGTTGGTTTTTCCGAGGTTGATCGAGTGTGTGTTGCTATTTGTGCACCTCTGCAGGGTAAATTGTTCTGAAAGCCGTGTCCGCGGTTATGGACGACTTGGAGCACAGTTTCTCGATCATAGACAATCATAACTAAAGTACCTATTTTAATTTGACTAAAGATCTGACTAGTAATCAGTGCAATACTCATGGAATGGTTAATAAAAACTGCCAACGGATGGGTTGTTCGTCCGCCTTCTCGTTGGTAAGCGAGAAGGAGGATGGATCTGTTACTTTATACTGTTATAACTATTGTTTCTAATTAACGGACATCCGTCTATCATTGATTAGGCGGATGATTAGCGAGTATCTATAGAGTTGTTAGTTATTATCTTTTGATGCAATTGCATCACCCCAGATTATGTCCCCTTTAGAGGCATAAAGACTTGTTGAGTACCCCTAGGGTCTCACACGGTAAATTGTTTGATTCAGATGAACAGGTGTATTCGCAAGATGGATACTGGGTGGAGGAGACAGATGATGTTGGAAATGATCACTTGGTGTAGAGATTCCGGGGATGGGGATCCGTGAGATCTGTGGGTGGGATGTGCTTATTTATGTGGCATCTTATGCCGATTTGCTTCTTATCCGTACTCGGATCTTGTTTCCCGCTTCCGCTTGATACTCTTATGTTTGATGTAGGAGGAGCTATCCTACACTATTATCTCTATCTAGCATATTTGGATCTTGCCGTATGGCGTTGCAATATTTCTATTTCTTTTAGATTGTATGGCTCTGAGAACTGTTGTAAGGTAGCTTGCATACATACCCACTTGTGTATGTATTTGATCTCTTCGTCTGTTGCCTACGTCGCTCGCTCTTGTCCCGATGTTCTTGGAAGTGGTTAGGGCAGCCGATGGGTCTACACGTGGGTGGCCCTGAGCTCCCGCTGTACTACTTTAACCACTTTTGGTTCATCCAGGCTTGAACTTAGAGCGTAGGGTCCGAGGTTGTTACACAAAAGTACGCCAAACA
The DNA here is from genome assembly GCA_910589775.1 of Avena eriantha. Taxonomy (NCBI): domain Eukaryota; kingdom Viridiplantae; phylum Streptophyta; class Magnoliopsida; order Poales; family Poaceae; genus Avena; species Avena eriantha. The sequence goes on along the minus strand of OU342740.1, from coordinate 314,688,669 downwards.
AGCTCATGTTCCAGCTGATCAGCTGCGAACAATACCTATAACATGGCCTTTTGTGGTCTGGGGGCTTGACATGGTAGGACCGTTTAAACGGGCTGGATTTACTCACCTCTTAGTGATGGTGGATAAATTCACAAAATGGATCGAGGCCAAACCCATCACTAGTTGTGATGGAGCAACAGCCAAAAGATTTGTCGAGGATGTTATAATCCGGTATGGTTATCTTCATAGCATTATCACGGACAACGGGAGTAATTTTTCTATGGGAGAATTGGCCGAATTCTGCAACAAGCAAAATATCCGGCTTGACATTGCGTCTGTCACACATCCACAGGCTAAAGGACAAGTTGAAAGGGTAAATGGTTTAATCTTACAAGGCCTAAAACCGAGACTCGAAGCACCATTACGACGTGTTGCGGGGGCTTGGGCAGAGGAATTACCCTCTGTAATATGGAGTTTATGAACAACTCCGAACAGGTCAACCGGATACACACCTTTCTTCTTGGTCTATGGTGTAGAAGCAGTTCTTCCTAGTGATTTGATTCACACTTCTCCTAGAGTGGCCGCGTATATTGAAGAAGATGCCTAGATTTCTCGACAAAATGATCTCGACCTAGTCGAAGCAGTTTGCATCATTGCTGAAATGAGATCAACAGCCTATCATCAGAAGTTACACAAGTATCATAGCCAGAGAGTCTGAAACAGATCTTTCAATAAAGGTGATTTGGTTCTCCGGCTTGTGCAACAAAGAAAGCACAAACTTTCCCCAGTATGGGAAGGGCCCTTCTTGGTTAGTCGAGTATTACACAATGGCTCGTACTACTTAACTGACATGAGGCCAGTCAAAGAAAGACCTGCTACTAAGAAGAGAAAGAGAGATGGAGGCAGTACAAATCCGGATGAGTTAGACAAACCGTGGAATATTGCTCAGCTACGTCCGTTTTATTATTAGTTTATCCTTCTTTGTAATCATACATATGTACATGTTCTGTGAGAAATAAAACTCTTGGTTTCCTCAAGTTTTTTCTGAGAAGTTTCTACTATCTTATTTCCGAAATGATCATGTCATAGTCAAAAATCCCAGAATACTTGAAAGTACTTTATGCTCATGTTTGTTCTGGTTTAGATTTCTGATTCTAAAAATGCTGCCTTCGGGTATAACTCTAAAGTTTCTAGTCTACACTTTGGTTATTTGTCTGATTGCCGGATGCGGGTATTTTCCTAGTGAATTTTTGGTACTGGAAGCCGGCTTTGTTTCCGAGTTTAAACTAGTTTAGCAATTGAGCTCCGTTGCTCGGCAAAGTTTCCGTGCAGAAAGTTTAGCCGGCTGATGAAAAATTTACAAGTGCTTATGCAAACATTTCAGGCACACAAAAATTTAAAGCCAAAAGTGTTGAATAGATTAAAACTTAGCACTAGCCAAAAAGTATCATACTACATATTTACAGATCATAATGTTTTTTCAGAATAACACAGTTGTTTTCTGATAATCTATGATGCAGGAGAAGAGGTAGGCGTTGTAGGTTTGCTGGATGCATCGGCCTCGGTTTGATAATGTTCCGAGATGTTCAGATCCGATACGGCCTCGGTTTGAGCTTCGTTGCTCGGCAAAGTTTCCGTGCAGAAGGTTTAGCCGGCTCACAAAAGGGATGAGGCAGAAAGCCAGATAAACGATAAGTATAGACGAAAAAGTATAAGTGCTTATGCAAACATTTTAGGCACACAAAAATTTAAAACCAAAAAGTGCTAAAGAGATTAAAAGCTTAGCACTAGCAAAAATTATAGTACTGCATATTTAAAGATCCATAATGTTTTTCAGAATAACACATTTGTTTCTGATTATCTATGATGCGGGAGAAGAGGTAGGAGCTGCCGGCTCGCTGGATGCATTGGCCGCGGTTTGATAACATTCCGAGATGTTCAGATCCGATTCGGTCTGTTCATCGTCGGAAACTTCAGCTGCTTCTTCCGGAGGCGGAGGCGGCATATCCACGTGGGAGAAGAAGGGAGTATCATAGCTGGTTAAATCAGCCACGCGACACCCATATCCGGCGCAGGAGTCCATGATGGCTTTGATCTCCTGCTCCTGGCCGCCTTCGTCCATAGTAGAATATCCTCTGGTCACTTGCCAGATTTCCATGCTTCCATGGTGGCTCATGACCATAGTGAGAGCGTTTTGCGCTGCAGATCGCGCGTAGGACATGTTCTAGTCCTGGACAAGTTGCGACATCTCCTTGGCTTTGTCCTGCACCTGAAAGTCGGACATGCTATGCATGTCCGGAACCTTGAGAGCTTCGCCAATGTCCTCGATGGATTGGCGGAAGTCATGGAGCAAATCACCGACTTGGGTAAGCCGGTGGGTGCGGGGTTCGGCAGAGGAGGAATCCGTCAAGTTTAGAGGACATGTGTATATAACACAAAATAGTTAAGAAAAATCCAACATTAAAAAGTCAAAGCATAAAGTCAAGTCAGAAAGATGGAAACTTACCGAAGATGACATCGTCAATTTTGGTCTTCTCTTCTCGAAGACTCCAGAGTTCAGCCCGGAGCGCCTCGGAAAGGTCCTTCTCTCTGCAAAGCTCATTGTTGAGATCCGAGATTCTCTGATCTTGATCCGCAACCTTACGATCATGCTCATCAGTAGCCATGGAGGAGGATTCGAGAACTTGAGCGATGCTCTTCTCATGATCCGCCTTGAGCTGGCGAAGTTCTTTGTTCTCCACCACCAAGGTTTTGAGGTTCTCGGCCTCTTCAATCATAGCGCAGGATTGTTTTACCAGTGCTGTAAGTCAAAAAAGAACAACAGTTCAACGAAAATATTCGACTATGAAAACACAAAAGACAAGGTTTGAGTCTCGGAAAGTTTACATTCGGCCTCATCCTTGGAGACCTTCAGCTCAGCATTTTCAAGTCAGAGAGCTTTGATCTCTGTCCTCTTGTTGCAGATGTTCTTCAACAATTCCTGGTTATATGAATTAACTTTTTGTAAGTCAGAATACCCAGAGTCAGAAGTCTACTGAAGACTCAGGCTAATATTGTTACTAATATCAGCACGAGCCTTGGGGGGCTACGCTAGATCATTCTTTGGCATCCTAAGGAAGCATAAACCCGGATTGTATATCCTACTTCATGCTTGGGGGCTAGAGGATATGATATGAAATGCAATAAAGAAAATCGTGAGTTGGAGTTCTGACTTACATGATGCTCATGTGTGAGCTTGCTCAGACACATGTTCACCTCGGTAGTAACCTTCTCGGCGAGGGTGAGTGGAATAACCGGCGGTGGTGGAAGTACACCAGATCTAAGTCCCTCGTCGTGAAGGCGAACTTGTTCAAGAAGGTCGGGGTACTTGATGTCTTCCTCCTCTTGTGCTTCTTCTTCGGCAGAGAGATTTCTCTTCTCTAGGCATTGCCGGGCCAGAAGCTGGATTTCTTCTACAGATTTCCGAGACAAGCCAAATTTGGCAAGTCCCGGATTATTCAGGAGGTTTTCAGCAAAGGTCTCTGCTGAGGGATCATTACCCAAAAAGGGTTCACCCTTATCTAAACCCGAGCCACCCGTGGTGGCGTCAGTCTGTGATTCGAGGATCACTGGACCCGTTGAAGGAGCCGGATCTTCTGCGACAATCGGTGATGGAGTAATCACCGGCGTTGCAGAGGGTTGTGGGGCTAGAGTCAAAGGAGCCACGGCAGGAGAAGTTATATTCAGCTTCGTCTGCCGCAAGAGCTTCAAAGAAGTTCCCTTTCCCTGGCCCTTGATGAGCTTCTTAGCCCTGAGAATGTAATAAGAATGGAAAGCATTACATCTCGGAAACAAAATTTGAGTAAGGAACAAAGGCGGAAGTTGTGTTGAAAGCTACCTCTTCACGACTGGCACCTCCTTTGTGCCGATGGCCACTATCGGAGCCTTGCGCTTCTTGGGCACAATGTCCGGGAGTGGGACAAGTTCCGCCTCCTGAGAAAACTCTGGAGGATATCCCTCGAGGGGATCTAGCTCTGACTCAGGGAGGTCATCAAGCTAAAAAGAAGAAAATATCTCAGAGTTGTAAAATAAAAGGTGAAACACATAAAAGGATTTATTATCGAAGCTTACCGGAACCATAGGGTCTTCCGCTGTATGCATATCCAGAGACAAGTCCAGAATCTTTTGTTCAATCCGCTCCTTAATCAGCCATTTGATCTGGCTTATGTACTCATGTGGCTTTAAAGCCTTAGGACTGATGCGGAGGGAACCATTCTTCGACGCCGTGATGGAGTGCATCAAACGGTCGCCGTGGTATTGGAGAGGCTGAATCTGGCGTGAGACCCAGCATTGGACCAGGTCGGATCCTTTCAAGCCCTTGTGTTTTATCAGATATTGGATCCGCCTCTTGGCGAGGATCAGATCGTCACTGAGAGCTAGAGGGGCCTCGTCCCAAGACGGTTGGGCCGTGGTGGCTTCGTCGATGAAAGACGGAAAAGCGGTAGATTTGCCGAGAGCAGGAATATCCTTATGATAGAAGAAAGTGGCCGGCCATTGTTTGACCGACTCACTGGAAAAAATGCGAGGATAGCTACGCTCGCGTCTAAGAGAAAGGCTAATAGTGCCAGTAATGTAGGGATTACCGGCAGTGATGGAGTTTCTACGAACATGGAAGTAGAAACGAAACAAAGTAAGACTCGGCCTAATGCCGAGAAACCCCTCGCACAAAGCAGCGTAAGAACTCATCTCTAAGATGGAGTTCAGGGGAAGATGGTGGAGTTCTACACCGTAATGGTCAATCACCTCGGAAAAGAATTCCGAGGGAGGTAAAGACAAACCTCTGTCGAGGTGGGTGCCAAAGTGGACCTGCTCACCGGCGCGCGGATGGGGGATGGTTTCACCGAAACCGCTCCGCCAGTCGCCGGCGCGGAGGAGACCTTCATTCTCCACGCCTTGGAGTTTCTCGTCGTCGAGGAGACACGGGATCCAGACTCCCCGGTTGCTTTCCTTCTTTGCCACAGTCGTCGTCGCTGTTGCCGCCGCAGCTGCCAATATGGATGAGGAAGAGGAAGCCATTTCTCTAGTGCGCCGGTGACCTTAGGTGGGCGGCCCTAGGAAATATGGGAGGCGGGAGAGCTCTGTGCGCTAGGGAGATGTGGAGAAGAAGGAACGGCAAAGGGAGCAGGTGAAGAGGAGAGAAGGAAAATCCTCACCCCTTATATCCACCTACCTGCGCCAAGATTCGTGCAAATCACACTGTGTAAACGCCACGCGTCTTGCAAGGAACTAGGAAGGACCCCACGCGATGATTACGTCGCCTCGATCTCCGCGTACGCATTGAAACGACGCCTCGGTTCCGTGAACGGCGGACCCACCAACGGTCGTGCTGACAGGATGTTTGTCAAATGACGTGACTTGACCATGACCAGTGTCAGGTGACGTTAGAGACCAAATTCCGGCTTAGTTTGAAAATCAAGCTGGAAAATCCGAGTAACATGTTGATAGGTTCGACTTATTTTTAAGACCCGGATTGTATTTTTTGTTGTGAAGTTTCAGGAACCCTTCAAGATTCTGTAAGCCGAAGATCAAGCTAGACGATGATGAATCCGACTTTGGATCTTGGAGACTTCCGGGGGCTGCTGTTGGGGATATACTTTCCGGGTATCCTCATAGTTCCTCGCTGACCAGGGTGGCCCACTTCGGGTTAGAGCTTTGCTTCATGGGCGGCCCAGTCAGGGAGAAGAGACGGAGTCCAGTCCAGCTACGGGAAGGCCCGGAAGACTTACTGACTTAGGCCCATAGTGTTACTTGTAGTTCAAGATGTACTCTGTAACCGACTCTTAGTCGTAGCCGGATAGATCTCTCCTGTAAACCCTAGGCCGGATATCTATATAAGTCTTCCTAGGGAAAGCCTTTAGGGCACACCTCAATAGTCTACAATCTCAACTCGCATAGGCGAACGCTTGTAACCCATATTTCGGCTCTACCGTATTACTGGATTGCTAGCAGGAGTAGGATCTGTCCAAAGCCGGTGGATTTGAACCTAGGTAAACTTGTGTGCTCACCGTCCCGGAATACCGTACGTCTCACACCCCTCACTTCCGCACGCCTCGAGGACCCCCTCATGGCGTACTTGTCATCAATCCGACGATAGTCATGCTAGCAAACAATTCTATGTTCGATATATCTCTATAATGCCAATACCAGCTAACAGTTATAGGTAGTGCGAATAGCAGAGAGAAGAGTAGCTCACCCGCAATTAGCCAGAAGTACTTCTTCCTCGGCAAATGGATCTGCCATCCTTCGCGCTATTCAGCTCGTCGGAGGTAGAGGCGGGCTAGATCATTGCAGCGGCTAGCATGGCATTTGGCATTAGAGCTCGGTAGCAGCGAGTAGGCGCAGCAACTTGGCACCGGAAGTCAAATGCCTGAAGAGATCATTCTGGTTGGAGAGGGGATTTCGACGCCGCCGGTGCTAGGGTTCATGCGAAAGGAGGGAGGGAGTGTATTTGTGAATTTGGTCAACGCACCATGCTCCTTTAGTCTCTCCTTTCGCCTACGTGGTTGTCGCGTTGGTGCTCGCGTCACAGAAATATTACTGACATGAGGGTCCCGACCGTCTACTTCACAGGGCAGTTTCACGGAATGTTTGGATTTGGTAGGGGTGAGATGAGTTTTCATCGAAATGGCCCCTCTCGGTAGTTGGCGGCCCAACATTTCGAAACGTGGCAATTTCAGGCAACTTAGGTACCGCGGTGAACTCGCCTGTGAACTTTGGTACCACAACCCGGTAGCCCCGGTTTGCGGGTGGTAAGATGTGCTAAATTTTAGCTTGGTTGCCAATCCTTCTTGGACTTTCTGCCAAAATCTCGAGGTAAACTGGGTTCCTCGATCCGATACTATGGTCTTAGGGGTTCCATGCAAACTGACGATTCTAGCAATGTATAACTCTACTAGCTTCGAACTCTAGTAGGTTATCTTTGACAGGTATAAAATGGGGTACATTAGACAGTCTATCCACTATGACCCAAATAGAGTCATTTCCCCTACTAGATGTAGGAAAACCGGTGATAAAGTCCATTCCGACAGAATCCCACTTCCATTCCGGAATCTGCAATGGTTGCAAAAGTACCTCGGGTCGCTGATGTTCCGCTTTGACTCTTTGACAGATATCACTGTAGCTTCCAATTTCCCTTTTAATCGTGTGCCACCAAAATTGCTCCTTCAAATCCTGATACATCTTCATTCCTCCTGGGTGGATAGAATAAAGAGTATCATGAGCTTCCTGCATGATGACTTGTTTCAACTCGGAATCTGCAGGCACACAGATGCGTCCTTTGTACCACAAAATTCCTTCTTCATCTTCGGTGAATCCGGGTACCTTCCCTGTACCGATATGACGTTTGATTCCTTCGATACTTGCATTTCCTTTCTCCGCCTCCTTGATCTGACTGATCAAAGTGGGTTGAAGTTCTATGCTAGCTAAAAATCCTTCGCTAACTAGATCCACTCTAAAGTTCTCCATCTCCTCATGTAAACTTGGCTGGGCTTCTTTAATCATGGTGTTTAATCTACATGGCAATCTGCTAAGAGCATCCACTACCATATTGGCTTTGCCGGGGTGATAGTGAATGTCAAGGTCATAATCCTTGATTAACTCTATCCATCTCCTTTGCCTCATGTTCACCTCCTTCTGGGTGAAAATATACTTCAGACTCTTGTGATCCAAATAAATCTCACAGTGGTTACCCATGAGGTAATGACACCAGGTCTTCAAGGCTAAGACTACGACTTCTAGTTCTAAGTCATGGGTGGGGTAGTTTTGCTCATGTTGCTTCACTTATTGGGATAGATAGGATATGACTTTGCCTTCTTGCATTAGTACACATCCGAGACCAATCTTAGATGCGTCACAATACACATCAAAAGGCTTCTTGATATTCGGCATAATCAAAATTGGGGCTGAAATCAATCTCTTCTTGAGCTCTTGAAAACTTGCTTCACATTTGTCCGTCCATTCAAACTTCTGATCTTTCTTCAATAGCTGGGTCAGTGGTCTTGAGATGCTTGAAAATCCTTCTACGAACTTGCGGTAATATCCTGCTAATCCGAGAAATGCACGGACTTGGGTTTGAGTGGTTTGGTTTTTCCATTCTTCAACATCCTTAATCTTGGTGGGATCAACAACAATTCCTCCTGCCGACACGATATGTCCTAGGAATCCTACTTCCTTTAACCAGAAATCACATTTGCTAAACTTGGCATACAACTGATGCTCTCTAAGGGCTTCAAGGATGGTTCTTAGGTCTTTCTCATGGTCTTCTTCTGACTTGGAATAGATTAGAATATCGTCGATAAAAACAATGACAAACTTATCCAGGAAGTTCATAAAAATCTTATTCATGAGATTCATGAAATAAGCGGGGGCATTGGTTAGTCCAAAAGACATGAGAGTGTACTCATACAATCCATATCTGGTGGTGAAGGCAGTCTTTGGGATATCCATTGCGTGAATCTTGAGTTGATGATAACCAGTTCTAAGATCAATCTTAGAAAACACTCTGGCACCAGTCAACTGGTCAAACAGATCTTCTATCTTTGGTAGTGGGTACTTGTTCTTAATGGTGACGCCATTCAGCTTCTGGTAATCCGTACACAAACGGTTACATCCATCTTTCTTATCCACAAACAAAACAGGTGATCTCCATGGCGATGCACTTGGTTGTATCAGACCTTTCTCCAGCATAGCATCAATTTTCTTTGTTAGCTCCACTAGTTTAGACAGGTTCATACTATAAGGTCTCTGAGCTATGGGTCTAGTTCCAGGAACTAGTTCAATATGAACTCGATATCCCGATCTGGGGGCATACCGGGTAATTCATCTAGGAACACATCGGGATATTCACAGACTACTCTGACCTGGTCTGGGGTTGGTTGGGCTAGACTCTTGTTGCACTTGAATTGACGGGGCAGCATCTCATGCTCTACTGATACTCAGTGCTACTGGTCATGGTTATGGCTTTCTTGGCACAGTCGATTAATCCTTTATGTTTTGACATCCAATCCATTCCTAGTACTACTTCCAAACCTTTGGTTCCAAGTACTATTAGATTAGCATACGAGTCTATTCCATGTATTTTGATAGGTATGGCCTTGCAAATTTTTCTAGCTTTCGTTGTTGACCCAGGTATTTGAACTACCATAACATGCTTCAATTTGGTTGGTCGAATCTTACTAGTGCATGCAAATTCTTCTGTGACAAACGAGTGTGATGCTCCAGAATCAAACAACACTCTTGCAAGTACTGAGTTAACATAAAACATACCCATCACGACATCTGGCGCTTCCTGGGCTTCCTCATCATTCATGTGGAACAGATGGCCATTGCGGTTGAGCGAGTTCCCTAGGGCAAATCTCTTTCCAGGCTGAAAATAGTGTTGCTGCTGAGAAGGTGCATTCACATTGGTGGCTGCTGCAAGCTTCTTGGGGCACTCGTTGGAGTAGTAACCCTTGACTCCGCATTCAAAGCAAGTAATCATGGACTTGTCTTTGGCTACAATAGGCACGGCATTGCTTCCAGTCCTTGGGGCAGTATTGTTGTTGTTGGCTTTGGGCGATGCATGGTTGAAGTTATTGGAGTTGCCGGGGTTATTTTTGTGGTTTCCTCCGGTCCTTAATTTCCTCCGCCATGATTAGGATAGTTCGAACGGGACATAGGGGGTCTATTGTTTCTTGGGGCATATCCTGCAGACGGGTTGGGGCGATACTTCTGTGTATGGTGGGATCTAGGCTGGTGCATTATGCGATGCTTAAAGTTATCATTGGCTTTGTTGATCTTTCCTTCCATCAGGATAGCAGAGTCCACTAGTTATTCTAGATCCGCAAAATGGATGTTGACTAACACTGTCTGCATCTCATCATGCAAACCATTCAGGAATCTTTCCTTTTTCTTTTCTTCGGTGTTAATCTCATCTCGGGCATACCTAGCCAAAGATAAGAATTTGTCACGATATTCCACCACAGTCATTCTTCCTTGCTTCAACTCCCTAACTCATCCCTCATCCTAGTGATCAAACCTTGGGGCACATGGGTCCAGCTGAACTTGATCTTGAAGTCCTCGCAAGTCATCATTTACCCTTCGTTCATGGTACGAGTGTTATTCCACCAAGCTCTCGCATCTCCGGCCAGATAATGGGTGGCAAACAGTACTTTCTCATTGGCCTCAACTCCTGCGACCTCCACTAGTAGAAAAAGAGCCTTTGGTTTGGGCCACTAGTCCTAGCTGTAGCTGGGGCCGGGACTAGTGGTCCGAACCGGACGGCCTGAGGTCACCAAAATCCTTTGTCCCGGCTCGTAAGGGGACATTAGTCCTGGTTTGAGATACAAACTGGGACTAATGTGTCTGGGCAAGCCCGCGTGGTCCTGGCAGAACCATTAGTCCCGGTTTGTATCACAAACCGGGACTAATGGTCTAGCCCTATATATATGCACCCATCCCTCCACTCTCTCCTGTTTTTCCTATGTGATGTGGGTATAACTTTGTGCTAATTTTTTTTCTTCATATGCATTAGAGGTGTTTGGTGAAATGTCTGTTAGTGCGATGCCACTTGAGTTCACACAAGACAAAACATGATATGAGGTTCCAGAGCCACACTTCAGTTTTCTCATCTTTGTTTCTGGGTGTCCTAAAAGGTTAGCAAGTATTTTCTCGTTTAGACCTCGTGGTAGTAATTTTATCATCGTGATTGCGTTTGATATATATGGTTGTATGATGTAGATGAGCCATCCATGGATGTACGGTGACCGACGCTCTGACGCTTATAGAGAAGGCATGCATTCTTTTTGCCTTGTGGCCGAGGCGAACAAGCGGCAGGATGGTTTTATGTGTTGTCCATGTGTTGAATGTCGGAATGAGCAGGCTCACACTTCCTCAAGAGTCATTCAGAGCCACCTACTTCAGTTTGGCTTCTTGTTTGGCTATAATGTTTGGACCAAGCACGGAGAAAGAGGGGTTATGATGGAAGACAGCGATGAAGAAGAGAACGATGATGACAACTACCGATCTATGTTCCCTGAATACGCTGATACCACAATGGAAGACAATGAAGAAGAAGCGGGTGAAGAACGGGAACTAGATGAGCCCGTTGATGATCTTGGTCAGGTCATTTGTGATGCAAAGCGAGACTGCGACATAGAAAAGGAGAGGTTGCAGTTCAAGCAGATGTTATAGGACCACAATAAATTGGTGTACCCAACTTGTGAAGATGGCCAGAAGAAGCTAGGTAGCACACTGGAATTGCTGAAGTGGAAGGCAGAGACCGGTGTGACTGACTCAGGATTTGCATAGTTGCTGGTAATAATGAAGAAGCTACTGCCAAGAAATAACAAATTGCCCTCCAGTACATACGAAGCAAAGAAGTTTGTATGCCCTCTAGGATTAGACGTGTAGAAGATACATGCATGCCCTAATGATTGCATCCTCTACCGTGGTGAGAAGTACGAGAATTTGGATAAATGCCCGGTATGCACTGCATTGCGGTATAAGTTCAGAAAAGATGACCCTATTGATGTTGAGGGCGAGCCACCCAGGAAGAGGGTTCCTGCCAAGGTGATGTGGTATGCTCCTATAATACCACGGTTGAAACGTTTGTTCAGAAACAAAGAGCATGCCAAGTTGTTGCGATGGCACATGGAAGACCGTAAGAAAGACGGGATGTTGAGGCACCCTGCTGATGGTCGGCAGTGGAGAAAAATCAAGAGACTTCCCGGACTTTGCTGGTGACGCGAGGAACTTATGGTTTGGTCTAAGTACCGATGGCATGAATCCTTTTGGGGAGCAGAACTGCAGTCACGACACCTGGCCCGTGACTCTATGTATCTACAACCTTCCTCCTTGGTTGTGCATGAAGCGGAAGTTCATTATGATACTAGTTCTCATCCAAGGCCCGAAGCAACCCGGCAACAACATTGATGTGTACCTAAGGCCATTAGTTGATGAACTTTTACAGTTTTGAGCCAAACCAGGTGTACATGTGTGGGATGGGCACAAACAGTAGGAATTTGACCTACAAGCGTTGTTGTTCGTAACCATCAATGATTGGCCTGCTCTTAGTAACATTTCAGGACAGACGAACAAAGGATACAATGCATGCACGCACTATTTAGATGAGACTGAAAGTATATATCTAGATAAATGTAGGAAGAATGTGTACCCGTATAATCGTTGTTTTCTTCCACCCAGTCATCCCTTAAGGAAGAAAGGGAAGCATTTCAATGGCAAGGCAGAAACCCGGACGAAGCCTGCCCCCCATACTGGTGCTGATGTATTTGGTATGGTCAAGGATTTAGATGTAATCTTTGGAAAGGGTCCTGGAGGACAACCTATTCCGAAAGACGCTGACGGACATGCACCCATGTGGAAGAAGAAATCTATATTTTGGGAGCTACCATATTGGAAAGTGCATGACGTCTGCTCTGCCATCGACGTGATGCACCTGACGAAGAATCTTTGCGTGAATATTCTAGCCTTCCTGGGATTGTATGGGAAGTCAAAAGATACCCCGGCAGCACGGTAGGACCAGCAACATCATAAAAGACGAGATGGCAAGCATCCAGGGCAGTTTCAAGGGCTCGCCAGCTACGCTCCTACCAAATCAGAGAAGGAAATCTTTTTAAAAGTACTTTTCAGTATCAAGGTCCCGTCTAGCTTCTCATCGAATATAAAGGGAATAGTAAATATGAAATAAAAAAATTCCAAAACCTAAAGTCTCATGACTGCCACGTGCTTATGACGCAATTGCTTCCGGTTGCATTGAGGGGAATTCTACCAAAAAATGTTCAACTAGCCATTGTGAAGGTATGTGCATTCCTAAATGAAATTTCTCAGAAGGTAATCGATCCAGAAAGTCTATCAGGGTTACAAATTGATGTGGTACAATGTCTGATCAGCTTCGAGTTGTTGTTCCCGCCATCCTTCTTCAATATTATGACGCACCTCCTAGTTCACCTAGTCAAAGAGATTAGAATTCTCGGTCCTGTGTTTCTACACAATATGTTCCCCTTCGAGAGGTTCATGGGAGTCTTAAAGAAATATGTTCATAACCGTGCTAGGCCAGAAGGAAGCATCTCCAAGGGCTATGGAACAGATGAGGTCATTGAGTTTTGTGTTGACTTTCTTCCTGGTCTTAAGCTGATTGGTGCTCCTAAATCTCGGTGTGAGGGGAGGCTGACTGGAAAAGGCACACTAGGAAGGAAATCAATGGTATGTATGGACGGACATTCTTTCACTCAAGCACACTACACAGTTATACACAATTCCACCGTGGTGGCTCTGTATATCGAGAAACAGAAGAATATTCTATGCTCCGAAAACCCGGGGAAGCCTGACTCCTGGATTAAAGGGGAACACGAGAAGACTTTCGGCAGTTGGTTGCAGACACATCTCATGAATAACACCACTGTTGGAGATGAGTTGTACTTGTTGGCCAGGTTACAATATTTGACTATATGTACTTTCCAAGGATACGAGATAAATGGGAATACATTTTACACGGTCGCCCAAGATAAAAAGAGAACCAACCAAAACAGTGGTGTTCGCTTTGATGCAATAGATGATAATGGGCAGAAGGACACATATTATGGGTACATGGAGGAGATATGGTAACTTGACTATGGACCTACTTTTAAGGTCCCATTGTTTCGGTGCAAATGGGTCAAGCTGACAGGAGGCGGGGTACATCTAGACCAAAAGTACGGCATGACAACAGTGGATCTCAACAACCTTGCGTACATGGATGAACCATTCGTCCTAGCGAACGATGTCGCTCAGGTTTTCTATGTGAAGGACATGTCTACCAAACCGAGAAAAATGAAAGATAAGCAAAAGAATATAGAATACGATGAGCCAAAGCGCCACATAGTTCTTTCAGGGAAAAGAAACATCGTGGGAGTGGATGACAACACAAACATGTCAGAAGATTACAGTAAGTTTCATGAAATTCCACCCTTCAAAGTGAAAACTGACCCAAGCATCCAGTTAAATGATGAAGATTCTCCATGGCTACGGTGCAGAACAAAACCACAACACTAGATGTTGGTGATGTGTAATAATGTATTAAACCTTTTATTTGAGACATGAATCTATGTACTGAATTAAACCTTTTATTTGAGGCATAAAGGCCCCCTTTCATGTAATACATCTTGCTCAATAAAACTAGACATCGACGACCTAGTTCTGAGCCACGGCAGGTGGTCACCCAAAGAGAAGGAACCATCGCAGGAGTATAGCTCGGGTGAGGTCCCTGAAGAAGCTTCCACAAATTGGAAAACCTGACATCCAACGCATACATATAGCGGCGGACGTGCTTGTCCTCCTCCCTGACACGCCTTCGTACCACCTCCTCGAGGGGCGGCTCCCTCTGCACCGCTCCAGGACCATGCGACCACTGATATCTTGCTAACGTATCCATAATTTTTGATGTTCCATGCTTGGTTTTATCTACTTTCTTATGTTTTGTTCCAACTTTGGAGTACTTTTCATATGATTTCTTGGACTAACCTATTAACAAAGAGCCACAGTGCCAGCTGCATGTTTTCTGCTGTTTTGGTTCCAGGAAGTCAGAAAATGAATATTCTCGGAATTGGATGAGACAAAATCCAAATCCAATTTTTCACCGAGGGACACATGGAGCCAGAATACGAGACGGAGAGGGGCCAGAGGGTGGCCAAACCACCTGGTCGCGCGGCCAGGCCTGGCCCGCGCTAGGGGGTGCTGTGGCCAGCCCAGGCACCCACTCGGCCTCCCCTTCCGACTATGAGATGCCTCCGATACAGAAACCCTAAGTACCCGATAAAAATCCCATGAAAGAGTCTGTAGTCATGGAATGACGAACATACCTTGTCTCCACATTGGATCTAGAATAGGATCAGAGGGATCAAAAACTGCTAATTCGTATAAAGCCATCAAGCCAGCCCAACAAGAAACTAGAGCTGTGTGCATTATATGCACCGCAAGTAATCGTGATTTCTAAGGTAGAAAAGAGGCATCCACCAGTCATTGAGAACAGCAAATCCCGGAATTAGCAGGTCAGTATGCGAAAAGAAGTCTTTCGGTATTGAATCCGTGAGGCCAGGTGAAGAAAAGTCCGATATGGTCATCTCCATCCCTAGATCGGGAGGGATCTGAAGCTCTTCCCGGCACCCTGCCGGAGAGGGGAATTCACCCTAGAGGCCTTCTTCATCAGCATGCAAGCCTCTGGTGTGATGCGTGAGTAGTTCATCTCTAGACTACGGGTCCATGTAGTAGCTAGATGGTTGGTTCTCCTCCTTTGTGCTATCATGTTTAGATCTTGTGAGCTCCGTTCATGGTCAAGATCATCTATTTGTAATTCTACATGTAGTGTTTGTGGGGATCCGATGGATATTGAGATGCTATTTCAGATTGATTATTGATTCTATCATGTCTTTGTTATTTGTGATCTTGCATGCTTTCCGTTGTTAGTAGCTATCTTGGCCAAGTAGATGCTAGCAACTCCAAGAGTTAGTATTTATGCTCGATAGTGGGTTCATGCCTCTAGTAATCTAGGGAAGTGACAGAAATCTCTAGGGTACTAGATGCGTTGTTGCTACTAGGGAGAAAACAACAATCCTTTGTTCATATAACAATCGTATTTTTTACTTTACACGCAATTTGTAATGAAATTATATGTGGCTTGCAACTTAATACTGGAGGGGGTTCGGATGATAACCTGAAGGTTGATTATTAGTCATAGATACAGTTGGATGGCGGTCTATGTATAATGTTGTAATGCCCAATCAAGTCTCAAAGTAGTCAAGATGATTAGTATATGCATGTATTGCTTTCTCGATGTTTGTCAATTTCCCCGCTGTAATTTGTTCACCCAACATGGTATCTATCTTAAGGAGAGCCACCACTAATGAACTATGGACCCCGATCCTTTCTTTTACAATCAATCTACAACTGTTTACTTCTTTCATTTACTTTCTGCAAACTATTACTTTCTTCCACTCGATGCGTTTAATCCTTTGTTTTCAGCAAAACCGGTGAGATTGACAACCTCACCGCAAGTTGGGGGAAGAGTTCTGTGGTTGTGTTATGCAGGTCTCCATGTTGCTGCTGACGCCGGTAGTGCGCCCTGCCAAAGTCCATCTAGCAACACCTTTGGGGTGTTTCCTTGCTCCTACTGGATTGATAACCTTAGTTTCATAACTGAGAGAAAACTTGTTGTTGTGCTCAGCATACCTTCCACTTGGGTTTCCCCAACGAGCTCGATATATTTTGGGCCATCAAGCTCTTTTTCTGGCACCGTTGCCAGGGAGTCAAGGACATCTTCACAAGGGGAGTCCCTCATAACCAATCTCTTTACTTTGTTATTTTTGTTTTGCTTAGTTTACTTTTGTTTTGTTTGCTTGTTTCTTTATCAAAAATACAAAAAAATAGTTCCTACTATAGTGGCTATTTTCGTTGGTCTATTATTGTCTTGCTTTATCATGCTTTCTATCAATGAGTGTTTTCTTTGAAACTGAATCTTATTGGCAAGGTGGGTTCATGGAAGAACAAAAATATTATTATAAGGAACACCGCTTGTCAAAAAAAGGGAAACACTTATGGGAACAAATTAATAAATTGGATACCGTTGCTAGAAACATGTGCTCTACTTATAATGTTACTTATTTCTTTGATAAATCTTGTTGCTGTAGGAGGTATAAACGCCTCCCTTTTCAATGTGAGTATAATGATAATGTTACCATATCTTCTTATGTTAAGGGAAATTATGACTTTTATGATGTGGAACAAATTGAAGAATTTATTGCTTGGAAGGGTGCATTCGAACTTGCTTATTTGCTTGAAAATATTGATGATGCACCTTATAAATATGAGGTTTATGATATACTTAAATTTTGCTTTGATAACTACAAGGAAGAAAATGGCTATATTCTTGAGTATCTTAATAGATGCTCTCCGCCAATGGAAGAGACTAATGCCTTGCAGGAGCCTATGGAAGAAGAAATTGCTGAACTTGAAAGCTCATTAGATGAAAAAGAGGAGGAGAGTGATGAACAAAAGGAGGAAGAATGGATCTACCCATGCCTACCTTCTAATGAGAGTAACTCTTTACCCCTTACATTATTTGATTGTCCCACGTGCTTACCAAGGGAGGATGAATGTTATGTTACTGTGGATTCTTTTGAAAATGTTTATAATAAAGCTCTAGATGATGGTCCAATATTGGTTGATAATATTAATTGTACTACTATTGAAAATGAGATTGATCAGTCATCTTGTTATAAAATTGTTAAAAGTGGGTATGAAGGTTTTAATCCCATTGTTTTTGAGCTTGATAAAAATTATGTGTTTGTATATCATGAAAAGCATGCTTATGTGATAGTTATATTGTTGAGTTTATTCATGAGGGTACTGAAAATTATTATGAGATAGTAAAATATGGTTGTAAAAGTTTTCATGGTACTGAAACACCTCTCTATTTGCTGAAAGTTTTGAAGTTACTCTCGTTTTATCTTCCTATGCCTGTCACTTTGTTCTTTATGAATTTATTTGAGTATAAGATTCCTATGCATAGGAAGTGGGTTAGACTTAAATATGTTTTTAAATTGCTTCTTGATGCTCTTTTACTTCAATTCATATTTCTTATGAGAGCATCATCAAAATTATCATGCCTAACTTAAAGGCGTTAAAGAAAAGTACTTATTGGGAGATAACCCGAAAGTTTTAGATGAGTCTTGGAAGTTATTACCTCTGTAATAACCTCTCCTTATCCTTTTTATTTGCTTTTTGTGCCAAGAGTAACCTCTAATGAGAGAGAAGTAATGATTGGGAAAGTTGTTGTCCCGAAACAGATTTCTGTGCTTCACCGTAAAAATTCCTGTAAAATCTCTGTACGTCCTTTTGAGGTGTTCATCTTTGTGCTTCTGCCCCAGGTTGTTATCTAACTTTCGTTAGTTCAACACTTTTTGATTTGAGCAACATCAGGTCTTCGAAATAATTCGTCTTTACCTGCTGGTCTGTTTTGACATATTTCTGTCATTATTTGCATTTGCTTCTTGTTGGTTCCTTTGTGAGTTCTTTTGGGGAATTGAGCTTTTTGAGGGAAGTGCTATAGTAGCTTGTGTTTTATTAGAAGTTTTATTGGTGTTGAAACTGAACCCAAAGACTTATTATCTTGAGTGCACTAATGTTGCTAATAAAGATTGTGTGAAGTTATGTATGAAGGAAAAATTTCAGGTGTATGAAAGGAATGAGTAATGAGATGAAGAATGGACTAAAGCTCAAGCTTGGGGTTGCCACATGTGTCACCCCAAGAAATATCCAAGAAGTACAAGTGTCAAAGCTTGGTTATGCCCAAGGCATCCCCTTCTTCATCAATAAAAATCCTAGGTTTCTTCCAAACGCTTTATTTTTATTGTTTCAAGCACAGTTGGTGTTGTTCTTGGAGCGTCTTCTTTTTTGTTTTTGTTTTGGTTTTTCGTTTTCTTAGTTTGCTTAGTTTTCTGAATAAATTGGTTGGACCCCCTCTTTCATGCATTGGTTTTCAAATAGTTTGGTTTGGATTGGAAAAGAGTAGGAAAGTTCATGCTTAAGTGGTAAAGAGAGCTTGTTTTTGACTGTGGCCTATGCTTTGTCATGCCATGCTTGATATTGTTTTGGCTTTATGCTTAGTATCCTTTGCTGTAGCATGACTTGTTATAAACAATTGAGATTGCTTAATGTTCCTTGGAAGGATTATGCGTTGTTTTAGCATATTAAAGCATAGTATTGTGGTATTCTCCTTTGATGCTTTATTTGGGTTGACTTGGCACATGCTCACACCATGTTATGACTATCCCAAGTCCCCATAGTCTTGATGATCCTTTAGTTTTCAACTTGTAATATCACCTTATGCTTTGATCAATGATGTTTTGTCGCTCTGTATGATTATGGCCATTATTGCTCTCTTAGTTTGTCGCTCCCAGTCTTTTGCTAGCCTCCGTAACCAAGTGTGAGTTCCACTGATGTATCCAACTCCTTAAACCAAGTTATTCCAACAAGTCCACCATACCTACCTACTAGCTTATTCTATTCCAAGTATATTTATGTTTTTATCTACCTTCTAAATTAAACTTGTTATGTGAAAATTAGTGATTAATGCTCTCACGAACTTGATGGCACACTTTACTTTTCTTGCATTTAATAAACTTGAACCATTGGGTCCTTCTTTGTTGCGTATATGCTTGCGCTTTATAACTTGAAATTAGCAGAACCATGTATCATGGGGAACGCTTTCAACATTGCACTTGTACTTTGTACCCCTTTGATATCATGTTCTTTTGCTTATGGATCCCGGCGGTGTGAAATAAAAGTGGAACTTGTAAAATCATGGAGTTTGTATGTGTGTTATAGAAACGCCTAGGCCGCTAGCCTAAGCCATGCCTAATCATGGTGGAAACTTTTAGCATCACCATAATGAGCACTTTATGAAGCATCCTCAATAAAAACCTATGCAAATAGCAAATAAAAAGATCACTGAGATGCTCATTGTTTGCTTGCCTTGTCATTTTGATTATGGGATAGCTCCTGTATCATGTGCAAGGGGTACCCCGTTGGCGATTCTTTATGATACATATGTACTTACAATGACAAGAGCTTACTCGTGACTAAAGTTGAGTAGCATGAGGTTCGGTCTTCGTAAGTAAGGGGCATGAGATTTCAGCTTATAACTTGTCAAGCATATCCTCTTAGTTATGTCACTTTAACCTTAATCACCTTCAAGATGCTTATGATAGGGCAATGAGAGCTGAAAGCTAACAAGTACCATAATTTTTGGAAGCTCTTTATGAAACTTGAGTCTCTACTTCCTTCTATGAAGGCCTTTCTTTTACTTTTATGTTGAGTCCCCACCTTCTATCTTTATGCACCTACTTTGAGGGCATAGTGGCCATTCTTAGTTCTATGTGCATTGTCCCAAGACTTGTTGATTGATGCATAACTTTATATTGCTTGTTTTAAACTACTTGTATCTAGTCACTCTTATGAACTTTGAAGGTGTCCTATGCATTTATGTTTTGCTAATCTATGAGGGACAAGTTGAATGCCACTATGCTATGTTTTCTTTATGTGAAACAAACAAACGTCTTGCAAAGTATTGTTATTCATGAATCTTTTGTTTGTACCTTTTCATGTTGCTACATAGTTGCTTTATCTTATTGCTAGAACTTTGTCTTTCATGCTATGTTGAAGTACTATGATCACAGCTTTCAATGTTTTACAAATACTTTGATCAATTTTATGATGGTGCATGTCACCTCAAACTTATTCTTTCTTTTTATCACTTACCTACTCGAGGACGAGCAGGAGTTAAGCTTGGGGATGTTGATACGTTGCTAACGTATCCATAATTTTTATGTTCCATGCTTGGTTTTATCTACTTTCTTATGTTTTGTTCCAACTTTGGAGTACTTTTCATATGATTTCTTGGACTAACCTATTAACAAAGAGTCACAGTGCCGGCAGCCTGTTTTCTCCTGTTTTTGGTTCTAGGAAGTCAGAAAATGAATATTCTAGGAATTGGACAGGACAAAACCCAAAGTTAGTTTTTCACCGAGGGGCACACGGAGCCAGAATACGAGACGAGAGGGGCTAGAGGGCGGCCACACCACCTGGCCGCGTGGCCAGTCCTGGCCCACGCCAGGGGGTGGTGTGGCCAGCCCAGGCACCCACTCGGCCTCCCCTTCCGACTATAAGATGCCTCCGATACAGAAACCCTAAGTACCCGATAAAAAATCCACGAAAGAGTCTATAGCCGTTGTCGTCTGCATCCCTAGATTGGGAGGGATCTGAAGCTCTTCCCGGCACCCTACCGGAGAGGGGAATTCACCCTGCAGGCCTTCTTGATCATCATGCAAGCCTCCGGTGTGATGCGTGGGTAGTTTATCTCTAGACTATGGGTCCATGTAGTACCTAGATGCCTGGTTCTCCTCCTTTGTGCTATCATGTTTAGATCTTGTGAGCTCCGTTCATGATCAAGATCATCTATTCGTAATTCTACATGTTGTGTTTGCGAGGATCCGATGGATATTGAGATGCTATTTCAGATTGATTATTGATTCTATCATGTCTTTGTTATTTGTGATCTTGCATGCTTTCCGTTGTTAGTAGCCATCTTGGCCAAGTAGATGCTAGGAACTCCAAGAGTTAGTATTTATGCTCGATAGTGGGTTCATGCCTCTAGTAATCTAGGGAAGTGACAGAAATCTCTAAGGTACTAGATGTGCTATTGCTACTAGGGAGAAAACAACAATCCTTTGTTCATAGAACAATCGTATTGTTTACTTTACACGCAATTAGTAATGCAATTATCTGTTTCTTGCAACTTATGTTTTGTTCCAACTTTGGAGTACTTTTCATATGATTTCTTGGACTAACCTATTAACAAAGAGGCATAGTGCCAGCTGCTTGTTTTCTGCTGTTTTTGGTTCCAGGAAGTCAGAAAATGAATATTCTCGGAATTGGACAGGACAAAATCCAAAGTCAGTTTTTCACTGAGGGACACATGGAGCCAGAATACGAGACGGGGAGGGGCTAGAGGGCGGCCACAGCACCTGGCCACACGGCCAGGCCTGGCCCGCGCCAGGCGGTGGCGTGGCCAGCCTAGGCACCCACTCGGCCTCCCCTTCCGACTATAAGATGCCTCCGATACAGAAACCCTAGGTACCCGATAAAAATTCCACGAAAGATTATGTAGCCACCGTCGTCTCCATCCCTAGATCGGGAGGGATGTGAAGCTCTTCCCGGCACCCTGCTAGAGAGGGGAATTCACCCTGGAGTCCTTCTTCATCATCATGCAAGCCTCCGGTGTCATGTGTGAGTAGTTCATCTCTCGAGTACGGGTTCATGTAGTAGGTAGATGGCTGGTTCTCCTCCTTTGTGCTATCATGTTTAGATCTTGTGAGATCCGTTCATGATCAAGGTCATCTATTTGTAATTCTGCATGTTGTGTTTGCGGGGATCCGATGGATATTGAGATGCTATTTCAGATTGATTATTGATTCTATCGTGTCTTTGTTATTTGTGATCTTGCATGCTTTCCGTTGTTAGTAGTTATCTTGGCCAAGTAGATGCTAGCAACTCCAAGAGTTAGTATTTATGCTCGATAGTGGGTTCATGCCTCTAGTAATCTGGGGAAGTGACAGAAATCTCTAAGGTACTAGATGTGATGTTGCTACTAGGGAGAAAACAACAATCCTTTGTTCATAGAACAATCGTATTGTTTACTTTACACGCAATTCGTAATGCAATTATCTGTTGCTTGCAACTTAATACTAGAGGGGGTTCAGATGATAACCTGAAGGTGGATTATTAGTCCTAGATGCAGTTGGATGGCGTTATATGTATAATGTTGTAATGCCCAATCAAGTCTCAAAGGAGTCAAGGTGATTAGTATATGCATGTATTTCTTTCTCGATGTTTGTCAATTGCCTCGCTGTTATTTGTTCACCCAACATGTTATCTATCTTAAGGAGATCCACCACTAGTGAACTATGGACCCCGGTCCTTTCTTTTACAATCAATCTAGAAATGTTTACTACTTTCTGTTTTCTTTCTGCAAACTATTACTTTCTTCCACTCGATACGTTTAATCCTTTGTTTTCAGCAAAACCGGTGAGATTGACAACCTCATCGCAAGTTGGGGGCAGAGTTATGTGGTTGTGTTGTGCAGGTCTCCATGTTGCTGCTAACGCCGGTAGTGCGCCCTGCCAAAGTCCACCTAGCAACACCTTTGGGATGTTTCCTTGGTCCTACTGGATTGATAACCTTGGTTTCATAACTGAGGGAAAACTTGTTGTTGTGCTCATCATACCTTCCTCTTGGGGTTCCCTAACGAGATCAATATATTTTGGGCCATCAACCGCCACCAAAGAAGCTCTGGGTGGACGATGGGACCTGGATTCTTCACCAAGCTACGCGTCCCGGAAGGTAGCAACTCCCAGTGCCAGCACGGCAGAGCCTAGTCTCGGACATGCCCGACGGAGCCCAATACTCCGTCATTGCTGCAGTGTCATGGACGAACACGCGGGGGCATCCTAAAGAAGGCAGTGAGGAATGTGTGGATATGTGGATGGTGGTCATGACGGTTGCCGACCTATATATAGAGGGAAAGGGCGGGAAAATGTGGCGGGAAAACATGGAGGGAAAACATGGCGGGAAAATGTGGCGGAAAACAAGGCAGGAAAACATGGCGGGAAAATGTGGCGGGAAATATGTTTAGCCCCCGGGTCTCCATCTTTAGTCCCAGTTGGAGACACCAACCGGTACTAAATGAACATGGTTGGCAGGAAAACGTGGCGGGAAACAGAGGAAAAGGGCGGGAAATATGTTTAGACCCGGATGGTGTTTCCAACCGGGACTAAAGCTTCATCTTTAATCCCGGTTGGAGACACCAACCAAGACTAAACATGGGTGGCGACACTATTTCAGTGGGTGTCGACATTATGTCGTGAGTGTCGACACTATGTCATGCTACTTAATCTATAAATAGGCATCGATGTGAAGTTATCAACTATAAATAGGCATCACTGTGAAAATGGTGTGAAAGAGCAGGGACAACACTACGACCAGCTTGAGGGAGATGCCGCCGGAGCTTAGGATCCTCCGACATCTCCAACAAGCTGGCAATAGAGGCACTCCCTAATATGTGAAATTAGTTAGATCCCTAGCATATGTTGATCTAGCTAGAGAAGTTATGAACTGCAAGATGGTGTGTGAGAGCAGGGACAACACTACGTCTAGCTTGAGGGAGATGCTGCTAGAGCCTAGTCCTACGGCACCTCCAACAAGTTGGTCATAGATGCACTCCCTAATATGTGAATTAGTTAGCTCCTTGGCACAAGAATAGAACAACATCTTCATAGTTCGGGAAAGTTGTAGAGAGACGAACACTAGTAGGAAATGATCCATTAGTCCCGGTTTCGTAACTGGGACTATGAAATCGGGACTAAAGGCCCCTTTAGTCCCGGTCCAGCCACAAACAGGTACTACTAACATTCAAGACATTTAATAAATGAAAAAATGTGACTACGGAATCGGGATTATAAAGTCCCCCTGTTATTAGTAATACTCCTATCTAGCCCTATAGTACATAGCTTCAAGGTCGCCATCATCATCTTAATCATCGCTAGGCGCACGCGGCTAGATCCTCAGCCCAGCCATAGCATATTCCTGGGGCACCTGCCACTTCGGCCTCGGATTTGCGACGCGCGGGGGAGGGGACTCATGAATGAAGATGCCACTACGCCTACGGACTTCACCACCACCAACCTTCTTGTGGCTCTGTGGAGGGTCAAAGTGCAGGCATCGTAGGCGAGGATGATCTCCCTTGGTGATGTAGCGCATCACACCGATGATAGTCCAGTTTTCCCACCACAGGCGGTGACCGACTTTGTTGTGGTTCACCAGGGGTGGGCCGTCACCCTCATACCTGACGAGCTCCCTTTCCCACCGGTTAGCGAAGAAGGCATTCCAGGTGTCGTAGTTGTCGGGATCCCAATGGGGATCCATCCGCTACTCCTGCATGAGATCGAGGTAGAATTGGTTCGTGATGGCCGCCTGGCAGGCAGAACCTTGAGGCACAGGAGGGACGGGGACTCCTCCAGCGCTCAGCATCCAGTTGGCGGGCAGCCGGTAGCCTGGCGGGCATGGGTAGATGGAGGCCCACAGTGCCTCAGTCTCCTCGAGGGTCAGACTGGCCCAGTATCCAGTGTCCATTGTTGTAAGAGGGGAAGATGTGGATGTGTGGATGGGCATAGCGGCCAACCTAGATATAGAGGGAAAAGGCGGGAAAATATGGCGTGAACCGGAGGGAACTGGCGGGAAAGCATGACGCGTGGCTTGACGACTCTGAGAAGGGTGGGAAATATCTTAAGTCTCGGTTATTGACTCCAACCAGGATTAAATGCCCCCAAAATATAATAGTTAAACACAAAACCCTAAACCCTAACCCCTAAACCCTAAACCCTAAACTCTAAACCCTAAACCCTAAACCCGAAACCCTAAACCCGAAACGGAGATTTCAGTAAAATATAATAGTTAATGCATTTTCAAATTCAAAATGGCAAAATGGTTAATAGTTTCACTAGTTAGAATAATTATTTTATAAAACAAAAATATATTTGGATTACTTATTCAAATTCAAGAACTTTTCGTGTTGAATATTTTCTCAAATTCATAAGTATGCAAAAATTGTATAATTCAAATGTTTAAAAAATATTCAAATTGAATTTTTCTAAAACAAGCACGCCCCTTACTATTTTGGTCAAAAATTTGAAAAAAAGGACCTTTAGTCCCGGTGCGTGCTACGCACCGGGACTAAAGGGGAGCGCCCCTTGGGCGGTGTCGAAAACCCTTTAGTTCTGGTCCGTGGCACGAACCGGGACCAAAGGGGTGACCTTAAGTCCCGGCCCGTGGCACGCACCAGAACTAAAGACCCTTTAGTCCTGGTGCGAGCCACGGACCGGGACTAAAGGTCCTTCCCTTAAATTGGCGCCTCTTCGCTCCCCCAACTCCATCTTCCACACTTGCAACACACAGAGGCGCGCGCGAGGAGGTCATCAATGTCGGCAGGTTGCCAAATTTCCGAGCCACCTCTCCGCCGTCCGTGCAGTGCCGCTTCGCCGTGCCGTCGTCCGTGCAGCTCCGCCCCGCCGGAGGTAATCGTCCCTCCCCCCGCTGGCCGCGTGCTGCGAGCCGCCGCCTCTCCGATCGTCCCCGATCTTGATAAACCCAGGGGCGCCCCCGACCACGGGCTACCTCTCCGTCCCCGCCAGCCCCGGCGAGCCCGGTTGGGCAGCACCCCCCGGCCCGACCACTTTTTTTTAATTTCTAGTAAATTTTTATACTAGTATATATATATGTTTGTGTATAATAATAGAGTATATGTATATATATTTTTTCATGTATCTTTTTTTATATGTTAATAATCGTATATATGGAGTATATATAGTATATATGGAGTAGAGCTAAATACACCGGTAGTCCCAATAGTTGTGACACGGTGCATAACTAGTCCCAAATGACTTAGGAGCCGACACATGGCAATGTTTGTTTTGTAGAATCACCCGTATACTTTTTTTTGTTGGGCATAAGCGACCATACTAAAGTTTGCCGATGTGGGTCCCACCTATTAGGGTTAGAGTGGTGGTGCTCGCGGGCCGCCTGGACTTAGGGTTAAGGTGGTGGTGCTCGCAGGCCCCCGGAGATAGGGTTAGGGTGGTGGTGCTCGCGGGCCCCAGGACTTAGGGTTAGAGTGGTGGTGCTCGCGGGACGCTCGCACTTAGGGTTAGGGTGGTGGTGCTCGCGGGCCCCCGGACTTAGGGTTAGAGTGGTGGTGCTCGCGGGCTGCCCGGACTGAGGGTTAGGGTGGTGGTGCTCGCGGACCCCTGGAGATAGGGTTAGGGTGGTGGTGCTCGCGGGCGACCAGACTAAGGGTTAGGGTGGTGGTGCTCGCGGGCGACCGGACATAGGGTTAGGGTTAGGGTGGTGGTGCTCATGGGGCGACCGGACTTAGGGCTAGGGTGGTGGTGCTCGTGTGTGACCGTACTTAGGGTTAGGGTTAGGGTTAGGGTGGTGGTGCTCACGGGCGACCGGACTTAGGGTTAGGGTGGTGGTTCTCGCGGGCGATCGGAGTTAGGGTTAGGGTGGTGGTGCTCGCGGGCGACCGGACTTAGGGTTTTATTGTAGCAAATTAGGTGTACATATTATTATTTAGTATGTTTTTATAGTGTGCATTTTTGCAGAAGACTATAGATCTACCTAGTCCAATCCGTAGAGACCTGGAACAAGAAGAAATTCTCGAGAATATGATCAACGGCGCCCCCATGTTCATCCACCCGAATCTCCGTCGATGTATCTGAACCCCTCCGGTGAGGGTGAGGAGGTCGACCGAAATGACCAAGGAGAAGCCGACGGCTCCGATGATGGAGAAGCCGACGCCTCCGGTGGACCCTTAACTAAGTCCGGCGAGGTATACATATGAAGTCCGATGATGAGTAGATGCATTAATTGAGTTGTATATATACAAATTGACGAATTTTTCTTCTCTTAGGCCTCCACATCGAGCCAAAAATATTCCAAACGAGGCCCGGCCAAAAAGTTGGACGCATCTACGCATTATACAATTACACGGGTATCACCACGGGGTGAACCATTGGAACCCGAAAAGGCTAAAAGTGTATTTGTACAACAATGCGGAGTTATGGTTAGGGATCACATCCCGATCACTGTTCGAGAGTGGAATAGGACAAAAGATGTGGGAGAGGGTGAGTATGTCGCCGACAGGTACAAAGAGGGTCTTTGGAATGACCTCATGACACATTTCACCCTGCCAGAATTTGAGGATGATGCCGACACAGCTGCATTGAGGAAGAAATTCAAGCAGTGGACTCTTATGAAGATGGCCGAACTATTCAAGAACTGGAAGAAATCATTATGGCAAAAGTATCAGAAGACAAAGACTCCTAAATTCGAAGCATATCTAACGAAGCAGCAGGCTAACTGGGATGCATTTGTGAAGTACAAGGAGTCAGAAGCTGCTAACGAAAAGTCGGAAAAAAACAAGTTAAATGCCGCGAAGAAGAAATATCACCATCACCTGGGACCAGGGGTTTATGCGACTGCCATGCCAAAGTGGGATCCTAAAGAGACTGAGCTGCTTGCTAAAGGGGTCACTCCAGAACCAATACGCAAAGAATGGGATTTGAGGGCAAGAAATTGGTTCCTTGGGCATGGCAGTCAGTATGACGATGTTATAGGGGACCTTATTTGTAGTGACGGGATTAGGATACCCTGGAAGACATGGCAGAAAGTGGTGAAGGAAATTAAAGAGGGGACAACAAAGTTCCGTCCTGATAGAGAGCAAGACTTGCTAACAAAGGTCCTCAGGAATAAAGAACACGGAGAACGAGTACGAGGCCTTGGCACTAGTTATACATGGGAGATGGGGTTTCCCCAAGACAGAGATACTTATAGAAGCCGAGAGAGAGCAAAGAAGCAACGTGAGGAGGAGGGAGATAGGTTCAACGAGTTGCTAGGAAGACTTGAAAAGCATCAGCAACAGATTGACAAACTTCGAGGAGTAGCACGCCTGCAAGATCCTGCACTCGATATTACCACCGTCCCATCTCAGCGGAGAAGCAGCATGGCTAAGTCGGAGGTCCCGTGTGACGATGCACGGATGGTATATGGCGGTCCAGGCTACCTCGTGGATGGAATCAAGGAGCAGATATCTTGTGAGCTCCATCAGAAGGTGAATAACCTATCCATCAAGGTGGCAGTCGGATGTGCTTTACCTTGTCCGCCTGACGCACGCTGGCATGGCCGTGAGATTCCAGCTGGCTATGCTAAATTAGGGGTGGATGAAATCACAAAAGGGTGGGACTCAATGGAGCTTAGCATCCCTGGACCTGAAGGTGAGAGGATACTCGGAGAAGTATTGGTTGGTATCATTCTATGGGACAAGAACAAAATCAAGCTTCCAGGCTCAGCGCCAAGGCCAACACCACCCCCGAGTCGTCGCATGTCACCTTCACCTCCATCACCTCCAAGAAGCCCACCCCATGACTACGACCACCACAGTGCTAGTCCATCTCGATCTCCACCATAGGGTCAGATGTCTTCGCCACCGCTGCCGCCCGCTAAGGACAATAAGCAGAAGCGTGCTCCGTCGATGGGTACTAAACGACGCAGTAGCCCAAAACGACAATGTCGCCTCTCCCAAGAGTACCTCATGACAATCTTCCCATTAGACCTTACTATCATACTGAAGAGGAAACCACAACGATCACAAAGGCCCATTGTGATGCGCATTTTCAAAAGAAGAAACCTGAGCCTGCCCCGATATACACCGAGAAGCAAAAAGTGTATGCACTTTATTTTCTAAACACAAAATCGCAATATGACTTGCACCATAAGCCAGATGACTATTGATGCGCTCGACTTTCAACGTAGATCTCGTTGGGAACCCTAAGAGGAAGGTATGATGAGCACAGCAGTAAGTTTTCCCTCAGTTATGAAACCAAGGCTTAATTGAACCAGTAGGAGCAAGGAAACACCCCAAAGGTGTTACTAGCTGAGCTTTGGCAGGGCGCACTACCGGTGCTAGTAGCAACGTGGAGACCTGCACAACACAACCATAGAACTTTGTCCCCAACTTGCGATGAGGTTGTCAATCTCACCGTGTTTTGCGGAAAACAAAGGATTAAACGTATTGAATGGAAAGAAGTGAAAGTTTGCAGAAAGTAAACACAAAGTAGTAAAAGATTGTAGATTGTATGTAAAGACAAAGGACCGGGATCCAAAGTTCACTAGAGGTGGCTCTCCTTAGATAGATAACATGCTTGGTGAACAAATTACAGTGGGGCAATTGACAAACACCGAGAAAGCAATGCATGCATATACTAATCATCTTGACTCCTCTGAGACTTGATTGGGCATTACAACATAATACATAGACCGCCATCCAACTGCATCTATGACTAATAATCCACCTTCAGGTTATCATCCGAACCCCCCCCCCCCCTAGTATTAAGTTGCAAGCAATGGATTATTGCTTTATGAACTGCGTGTAAAGTAAACAATATGATTGTTCTATGAACAAAGGATTGTTGTTTTCTCCCTAGTAGAAACAACACATCTAGTACCTTAGAGATTTCTGTCACTTCCCCAGATTACCAGAGGCATGAACCCACTATCGAGCATAAATACTAACTCTTGGAGTTGCTAGCATCTACTTGGCCAAGATAGCTACTAACAACGGAAAGCATGCAAGATCTCAAATAACAAAGACATGACAGAATCAATAATCAATCTGAAATAGCATCTCAATATCCATCGGATCCCCGCAAACACAACATGTAGAATTACAAAAAGATGATCTTGATCATGAACGGAGCTCACGAGATCTAAACATGAAAGCACAAAGGAGGAGAACCAGCCATCTAGCTACTACATGGATCCGTAGTCCAAGGATGAACTACTCACGCATCACATCGGAGGCTTGCATGGTGATGAAGAAGGCCTCCAGGGTGAATTCCCCTCTCCGGCAAGGTGCCGGGAAGAGCTCTAGATCCCTACCGATCTAGGGATGGAGATGACGACGGCTGCAGACTCTTTCGTGGATTTTTGATTGGGTACTTAGGGTTTTCGTCCCGAGGGTAATATATAGGCGGAAGGAGAGGCCGAGGGGGTGCCGGGAGCCACCACACCACCCCCTAGCGTGGGCCCAGCCTGGCCGCGCAGCCAGGTGGTGTGGCTAGCCCCTGGCCCTTCTCCGTCTCGTATTTTGGCACTTGATCACTTCCGGAAAAATAGGCACTTTGTCTTTTGTCCCGTCCAATTCCGAGAATATTCATTTTCGGACTTTCCTGGAACCAAAAACAGCAGAAAACGGGCAGCTGGCACTGTGGCTCTTGTTAATAGGTTAGTCCAAGAAATCACATGAAAAGTACTCCAAAGTTGGAAAAAAACACAAGAAATTGGATAAAACCAAGCATGGAACATCAAAAATTATAGCTACATTTGCAATGTATCAACATCCCCAAGCTTAACTCCTGCTCGTCCTTGAGTAGGTAAGTGATAAAAAGAAAGAATAATTTTTGAGGTGACATGCACCATCAAAGACTTGATCAAAGTATTTGCAAAACATTCAAAGCTGGGATCATAGTACTTCAATCATAACATGAAAGACAAGGTTCTAGCAATAAGCAAAGAAACTATGATGCAACATGAAAAGGCACAAACAAAATATTCATAAATAACAATGCTTTGCAAGACGTTTGTTTGTTTCACATAAAGAAAACATAGCATAGTAGTATTCAGCTTGTCCCTCAATAGAGTAGCAAATATAAATGCATAGGACACCTTCAAAGTTCATAAGAGTGACTAGATACTTTGTTTTAAAACAAGCAATATCAAGTTATGCATCAATCAACTAGTCTTAGGACAATGCACATAGAACTAAGAATGGCCACTATGCTCTCAAAGTAGGTGCATAAAGATAGAAGGTGGAGACTCAATATAATGGTGGAAGAAAGGCCTTTTGTAAAAAGGAAGTAGGGATTCAAGTCTCATAAAGAGCTTCTAAAAATTATGGTACTTATAGCTTTCAGCTCTCATTGCCCCTATCATAAGCATCTTGACGGTGATTAAGGTTAAAGTGACAAAACTAAGAGGATATGCTTGACAAGTTATAAACCGAAATCTCATGCCCCTTACTTACGAAGACCGATCCTCATGCTACTCAACTTCAGTCACGAGTAAGCTCTTGTCATTGTAAGTATATGTGTATCATTAAGAACCGCCAACGGGGTACCCCTTGCACATGATACGGGAGCTTTCCCATAATCAAAATGACAAGGCAAGCAAACAATGAGCATCTCAGCGATCTTTTTTATTGCTATTTGCATAGGTTTTTATTGAGGATGCTTCATAGAGTGCTCATTATGGTGATGCTGCAAGTTTCCACCATGATTAGGCATGGCTTAGGCTAGTGGCCCAGGCGTTTCTCTAATACACATACAAACTCCGTGATCTTACAAGTTCCACTTTTATTTCACACCGCCGGGATCCGTAAGCAAAAGAACATGATATCAACGAGGTACAAAGTACAAGTGCAATGTTGAAAGCGTTCCCCATGGTACATGGTTATGCTAATTTCAACTTATAAAGCGCAGGCATATACGCAACAAAGAACGACCCAATGGTTCAAGTTTATTAGAGGCAAAAAGTAAAGTGTGCCATCAAGTTCGTGAGAGCTTTAATCACTAGTTTTCTCATAACAAGTGGAAGGTAAACAAAAGCATGAATATACTTGGAATAGCATAAGCTACTAGGTAGGTATGGTGGACTCTTTGGAATAACTTGGTTTAGGGAGTTGGATGCATGAGTGGAACTCATACTTTGTTGTGGAGGCTAGCAAAAGACTGGGAGCGACAAACTAGGGAGCAATAATGGCCATAATCATGCAGAGCGACAAAACATCATTGATCAAAGCATAAAGTGATACTTCAAGTTGAAAACTAAAGGATCATAAAGTCTATGGTGACTTCAGATAGTCATAACATGGTGTGAGCATGCGCCAAGTCAACCCAAATAAAGCATCAAAGGAGAATACCACTATACTATGCTTGAATATGCTAAAACAACGCATGATTCATCCAAGGCACATTAAGCAATCTCAATTGTTTATACCAAGTCATGCTACATCAAAGAATACTAAGCATAAAGCCAAAACAATATCAAGCATGACATGACAAAGCATAGGCCACAGTCAAAAACGAGCTCTTTTTTTGAGGAAAAAAAACGAGCTCTTTTTACCACATAAGTATGAACTTTCCTACTCTTTTCCAAACCAAA
Source organism: Avena eriantha (assembly GCA_910589775.1). NCBI lineage: Eukaryota > Viridiplantae > Streptophyta > Magnoliopsida > Poales > Poaceae > Avena > Avena eriantha. The sequence goes on along the minus strand of OU342740.1, from coordinate 314,656,293 downwards.
CCAAACTATTTGCAAACCAAATGTAAGAAAGAGGGGGTCCAACCAATTTATTCAGAAAACTAAGCAAACTAAAAACCAAAACAAAAACGAAAAATAAGACGCTCCAAGAACAACACAACTGTGCATGAAATAATAAAAAATGAAGCGCTTGGAAGAAACCTGGGATTTTTATTGATGAAGAAGGGGATGCCTTGGGCATCCCCAAGATTTGATGCTTGTACTTCTTGGATATTTCTTGGAGTGACACGTGTGGCATCCCCAAGCTTGAGCTTTAGTCCATCATTCATCTCATTACTCATTCCTTCCATACACCTGGAATTTTTCCTCCATACAAAACTTCACACAATCTCATTAGCAACATTAGTGCACTTAAGATAAATAAGTCTCAAGGTTCAGTTCTAACACCAAATAAACTTCCATTAGAACACTAGCTACTATAGAACTTCCCTAAAAAATCTCAATTCCCCAAAAGAACTCAAGAAGGAACCAACAAGAAGCAAATACAGAAAATGGCAGAAATCTGTCAAAACAGACCAGCAGGTAAAGACGAATTTTTTCAAAGACCTTCTGTTGCTCAAATAAAAAAGTGTTGAACTAACGAAAGTTAGATAACAACCTGGGGCAGAAGCACGAATAATTACAGATCAATCCGACATACATAATTCTCTCACGAATTTTTACGGTGATGCACAGAAATCTGTTTCGGGACAGCAACTTTGCCAATCATTACTTCTCTCTCATTAGAGGTTACTCTTGGCACAAAAGGCAAATAAAAAGGATAAGGAGCGGTTATTACAGAGGTAATAACTTCCAAGAATCATCTAAAACTTTTGGGTTATCTCCCAATAAGTACTTTTCTTTAACGCCTTTAAGTTAGGCATGATAGTTTGAGAAGATGCTCACATAAAAAATATGAATTGAAGTAAAGGAGAGCATCAAGAAGAAAATTCAAAACACATTTAAGTCTAACCCACTTCCTATGCATAGGAATCTCGTATGCAAATAAATTCACAAAGAACAAAGTGACATGCATAGGAAGATAAAACTAGAATAACTTCAAAAGTTTCAGCACATAGAGAGGTGTTTCAATACCATGAAAACTTCTACAACCATATTTTCCTCTCTCATAATAATTTTCAGTAGCCTCATGAATAAACTCAACAATATAGCTATCACATAAAGCATGTTTTTCATGATCTACAAACACTAGACCTTTATTATAAACATTTTCAAAAGAATCCTCAAGAACATGACATTCGTCCTCCTTTGGTAAGCATGGGGGACAATCAAATAATGTAAGGGGTAAAGAGTTACTTTCATTAGAAGGTAGGGATGGGTAGATCCATTCTTCCTCCCCTTGATCATCACTCTCCTCCTCTTTTTCATCCAATGAGCTTCCAGTTTCAGCAATTTCTTCTTCCATAGGCTCCTGCAAATCATTAGTCTCCTCCATAGGTGGAGAGCATCTATTAAGATATTCAAGAATATAGCCATTTTCTTCCTTGTAATTATCAAATCAAAATTGAAGTATATCATAAACCTCATATTTATAAGGTGCATCATCAGTATTTTCAAGCAAATAAGCTAGTTCGAATGCACCCTTCCAAGCAATAAATTCTTCAATTTGTTCCACATCATAAAAGTCATAATTTACTTTAATATAAGAAGATATGGTAACATTATCATTATACTCACATTGAAAAGGGAGGTGTTTATACCTCCTACAGCAACAAGATTTATCAAAGCAATAAGTAACATTGTAAGTAGAGCACACGTTTCTAGCAATGGTATTCAATCTATCAATTTGTTCCCATAAGTGTTTCCCTTTTTGTGACAAGCGGTGTTCCTTATAATAATATTTTTATTCTTCCGTGAACCTACTATTCCAATAAGATTCAGTTTCAAAGAAACCAACCATTGATAGGAAGCATGACAAAGCAAGGCAATAACAGACCAATGAAAATAAAAACTATAGTATGAACTAATTTTTGTGTGTTTTTGATAAAGAAACAAGTAAACAAAGCAAAAAGGAACTAAGCAAAACAAAAAAACAAAGTAAAGAGATTGGTTATGAGGGACTCCCCTTGTGAAGATGTCCTTGACTCCCCGGCAACGGTGCTAGAAAAGATTTTCTGGCACGTGGTTGACGTGGGAGCTTCTTCTTCTTCAGTCCCCGGCAACGGCGCCAGAAAAGATCTTGATGCGCTCGACTTTCGACGTAGAGCTTGTTGGGAACCCCAAGAGGAAGGTATGATGAGCACAGTAGTAAGTTTTCCCTCAGTTATGAAACCAAGGTTTAATCGAACCAGTAGGAGCAAGGAAACACCCCAAAGGTGTTACTAGCTGAGCTTTGGCAGGGCGCACTACCGGTGCTAGTAGAAACGGAGACCTACACAACACAACCACAGAACTTTGTCCCCAACTTGCAATGAGATTGTCAATCTCACCGTGTTTTGTGGAAAACAAAGGATTAAATGTATCGAATGGAAAGAAGTGAAAGTTTGCAGAAAGTAAACACAAAGTAGTAAAAGATTGTAGATTGTATGTAAAGACAAAGGACTGGGATCCATAGTTCACTAGAGGTGGCTCTCCTTAGATAGATAACATGCTGGGTGAACAAATTATAGCGGGGCAATTGACAAACATCGAGAAATCAATGCATGCATATACTAATCATCTTGACTCCTCTGAGACTTGATTGGGCATTACAACATAATACATAGACCGCCATCCAACTGCATCTATGACTAATAATCCACCTTCAGGTTATCATCTGAACCCCCTCCAGTATTAAGTTGCAAGCAACAGATTATTGTTTTACGAACTGCGTGTAAAGTAAACAATATGATTGTTCTATGAACAAAGGATTGTTGTTTTCTCCCTAGTAGCAACAACACATCTAGTACCTTAGAGATTTCGGTCACTTCCCCAGATTACCAGAGGCATGAACCCACTATCGAGCATAAATACTAACTCTTGGAGTTGCTAGCATCTACTTGGCCAAGATAGCTACTAACAACGGAAAGCATGCAAGATCTCAAATAACAACGACATTTTAGAATCAATAATCAATCTAAAATAGCATCTCAATATCCATCGGATCCCTGCAAACACAACATGAAGAATTACAAAAAGACGAACTTGATCATGAACGGAGCTCATAAGATCTAAACATGAAAACACAAAGGAGGAGAACCAGCCATCTAGCTACTACATGGATTTGTAGTCTAAGGATGAACTACTCACGCATCACACCGGAGGCTTGCATGGTGATGAAGAAGGCCTCTAGGGTGAATTCCCCCTCTGGCAGGGTGCCGGGAAGAGCTTCAGATCCCTCCCGATCTAGGGATGGAGATGATGGCGGCTACAGACTCTTTCGTGAATTTTTGATCGGGTACTTAGGGTTTTCGTCCTGAGGGCAATATATAGGTGGAAGGAGAGGCCGAGGGGGTGCCGGGAGCCACCACACCACCCCCTGGCGTGGGCCCAACCTGGCCGCGCGGCTAGGTGGTGTGGCCGGCCCCTGGCCCTTCTCCGTCTCGTGTTCTGGCACTTGATCACTTCCGTAAAAATAGGCACTTTGGCTTTTGTCCCGTCCAATTCCGAGAATATTCATTTTCTGACTTTCCTAGAACCAAAAATAGCAGAAAACAGGCACCTGACACTGTGGCTCTTGTTAATAGGTTAGTCCAAGAAATCAAATGAAAAGTACTCGAAAGTTAGAACAAAACACAAGAAAGTGGATAAAACCAAGCTTGGAACATCAAAAATTCTAGATACATTTGCAATGTATCAACTATCTATGCACACTTTAGAAGGAAGTGAAGAATAGAAAATCAAGTAGAAGTGCAAGCGAGAGCAAATCATCAAGTTAAAGTGCAACCAGGAAAATAATAGACGTCCCCCAGCTCGGAGAACAGGCCAAAAAATTGATCCTACCCCTCAAGGTGGTATCCCATGACATTCCCCAGCAGAATATGGAAGAAGCTGCAAAGCTTGCGGCCATTATGAATGTGACTGTTGAGGAATTGCTAGGTTCCCAGGACGACAAGTTACCCAAGGCTCAGGTAGTCCCTACATATGTCTCAGGGCAGCCTCTGGTCAGCTTTGAGCAGTTCCAACTACTGCCAACACAAATGCGGAGTTTACATAAATGGTACTTGAAATCCGTAAAGTAGGACAGAATAATGATCGTGGCAAAAGTCCCACATGACTACTACTTCCGAGAAGAAGAGGTCCATGTTGAGTTTCCATAACTCTTCCAGTTACATAATTTCGATGCCCTCGACAAGAGTCTCATGAGTTTCTATTGTCTTTAAGTTTTTGAATCCATTGTCTATATATAAGTTGTTCATTTTTTGTAGTTGTTCAGTTCATTGCATGTAATTATCCTCATTATATCCTTGTGTACTCTATTATTATGCATAATGAAGATCATGGAATGTAAAAGAAGGTCAATTTTTAGTGTAGGGTTCATTAACCCAGATAAAATACATATAAAGACGCTAAAGGATAAACTCGAGGAGACGCAGGAAAACCTTCCAAGGTTTCTAACGAAGCAAAATTTCTGCGACCACATACTGTTTCCTTACAATTTCGTGTGAGGTTCTTACTCTGTTGTACACATTCACTTTTTCTTACTCGATGTTAAGTGTAATTGATGAGTTACTGATGTATATATAAAAATGTGCAGTTTCCACAGGATTCTACTAGACATTCAACTTGATAAGGTAAGAGTTGAAGTCATGGACCCAATAAAGAGACCCCTGGAAATGTTTAGGGACATGCAGGACATGCTCCAGAGATAATTTTCGTGCTACATCGGTCTCTTTCGTTGATTTCCTGAGATATCACGTAATAAATAACTCATTTATTTTCTTTATCGGGCAGGGTTTGGAACCAGTTGAAGAGTGTGGTTACGGGTGACTTTAGTGAGAAGCTGACGTTTAAGCCGGTCTCGGTATGTACTGCGCGCATCTCTCTACTTCTAGTTTCAATACAATTATGATGCTAGATTATTATTTTGATTGAATTCTATTCTCGTAAAGTGCACGATGCAGCCACCGAATACAAGTATATGTGGATTCTATGTTTGCGAGTTCATTCACACGTTTACCACTGAGCACAATGATTATAGAGTCGATGTAAGCAATACATTCACAACATTATTTTATTACCATTACTTTTTGTTATCATGATTAATATTCATATTGATCTCCTTTTCTTATATAGTTTTAGAGAATGCGGGATCAGCTCCTACCAGAGCAACGCGTACTAGGAATTGCTGAAGAACTGGCAGGATTCTTGATGAACGAGATGATAGATGACGTCGAAGAATTTAGTGTGAATGGGCGCTACCGATGATCCCCGACCGTGTAATTGAATAGATGGGCTCTAGTCCCGGTAATTTTGATCTCCATGTAACTATCATGTATATATTTGTATGCTCGATCTTATATATGCATGAATGTGTATGGTATATGGTAGCGTAGAAAGCTATTTTAAAATGAAAAAAAGGATACCAAATGAATTCTCTGCCGCGGCAGAAAAAGTTCCTAAAATGCTGTTGCGGCAGAGAATCATTAGTCCCGGTTCGTAATAGGAACCGGGACTAATGGGGGAGAACCTAGCACGCGCAGGGGCGGCCATGTGGACACCCATTGGTCCCGGCTGGTAAGAGGGTCGGGACTAGTGGGTGGGCCTTTAGTCCCGCCTCTCTAGTCCCGGTTCCAGAACCGGGACTAAAGCCCCTTACGGGTCGGGACTAAAGGCCCGTTCTCCACTAGTGCTCTAAGTTGTTCTCCATGGTTTGTAGCTAGTCATCAGCATCTAAGGGCTCTTTAGACTTACTAAATATAGGGGGATTGGTGTTTTGAAAGTTCTTGAGCTTGGATCCATGGTTATCCTGGTTTCCGTGTCCTTGATTATTGTGGGCCATCTGATCTATATGTTGAAGAGTGGCTAAGTTGGCCTGACGTTCTGCTCTTCTATCTTCACGGTCAAAAACTAACATTTGCAGAATCTACAGCATTGGGTCCTAAGATGAACTGCTCCCTCCAAGGTTACCACGATTCATCTGAAGATTGAAATACATAATGATACAAGGGGGAAATTTCTAAGGTTTATGGGTGTGTCTTAGAAACTTTAAACTTAGAGTATAACTCAGTTTTGAAAACTAACAACTTCTTCTCATTCCTTCAGTTCAAGCACACAATACAAACACACACCATACTAGGGTAACAGATGGTTTTAGGAACCATTCCGTGAAGCTACAATACATTGGAACTGGATACAACTCACACCTACGGTAGTGCGCTAATGTGACTACTCATCATCAATGAAGTCGACGTCATCCTCGTCAGTGTGGAACTCCATGTCGAGGTCCTCCAGGTAGTCATCATCATCACTGAGGTAGGAGTAGAGATCTCCACGGATATCTTCACCTTCCTGCTCCTTCGCTTCAAGTTGGATCTATTGTTCACGGATGGTCTTCTCTAGAGTGGCCACCTTCTTGCGAAGATGATCTATGGTGCAATCCTTCTTATCACACTAACGATGAAGTGAATAGCGCTCCTTCGCTAGGATGGCGAGGGTCTGGTCCTTCCTAACTGCAATGGCATGGTTGTGGTTGGCATAGGCACGGGCGTTGTCCAACTCCTTCTGCCTATCATACAACATGAAGTCGAGATGATCCACATGGTGCTTCAGCTTCAGGTGTCCTAGCATCTCCAATGGCAGTCCCATAGAATCACGCCTTGCATAGTGAGAAAAGCGAGTGCCATTGATCTGGTTAATGTTTTGCCCACACAGACGGGCAAGAGCTTCTTGCATAGCCCTGGCTAGTCCGTCTAGCTAGTTTTTCTCCCTCAAGATGAATTATATCTTCACCGATGTGGGTGCTTACATCTTGCCTCTGAGCTCTACAACTACCAGCAACTGTAGTTCTCCTCCTTGCTAATCATTGAGTTGTGCTCCAAAGAACTCGGGGTGCGGGCGTTCAAGAAAATCCGAGAGCTGGCTTAAATCTCGCTCGAAGATGAGCTCTCCTCCGTTGCCCAACTGGTAGTACTTGCTATACTTGACTTTCATCTATAAGATGTTAGGATGAGCAAGTTAGTGGGGTGATCAAGTGTGTCAAATTTTATGTAGGATTGCAAGAATTTTTTAGGAACATGAATTTTTCTGAAAGAATCTCAAGGATAAGAGTGGGAATAGGTTTTCATAAATACTCACTTCCTTTGTTCTGAAACTAAGTTTTCTTTTCAGACGTCCATTCTAACTAGGGTCTCCTATGGTCAGGATGGCTCTGATACCAACTTGTCAACACCCGGATTTTTAATCCCAGATGCATGTTATGTCATACATCGCAATCCGAGGATTACCATTTTTGCGAGACATAACAGAATTGGTACCATAGTAAATCATCCATTACAAACCATAATAAAGGTCTTACAAATAAAGGATCTCATGATCCAGTATTAATACAATCAAAGCAACGGAAAAGTAAGCGTAGTAGCGGCTCCATCTTCAAAGTCACAGGCAATGCTGACGATGGGAGATGATCCTAGTTGCCATATACCTCCTACTGTCCATCATCCTGGGGGTCTTCTTCATAGTCTGGCCATGGGAATAGCCAGGGACACAGCCATGAGTACTCTTCAAGTCCTCGCAAACTATCACTAACAAGTAAGGTAGTTCTAGTAGGAATCTTAAGCTCTAGGTTTATTTGCAAAAAGGCAGGTTTATTTCATAACTAGTTCAAAAATAAAGTCCTAAGTTAAAATCTCCCAATCACCTTAGTGGGAACCTAGTTTTCATGTCCACAACCCTGTTGTGGTCAAGTCAAGTTCATGATTCAAATCACAAGTCATTTTGAAAACTTCTGACAACAGAACAGTATGGCCACTCCAACTGTCCATAACCTCGGACGCGGCTATTCTAATAGTTTGACACTCTACAGAGGTGGTACACTTTCACCACAACATTGGATACATCCGTCAGGGATAACCCTGAATCATCATACTTAGTATGCGGATAATCAATCATAACCTTTCAATTACACACTCTAGTATAGGCACCTCCCCTATGAGCTTGGCCTCCCAGCCATGGCCATTTGCCATCCTGGGCACTACATAGGTGGACATTCACATGCACGAGGTAGCCTCGGCTCATCCTCTTTCCGCGAGGGAACCCATATTAAGGCATATAAACTTCCAGTTGAGCCCTACCCAATTCAGGTATTGTGGTTGTACAGTAAAATTGGAATGGTATCGCATCCGAATCCAACCATCAGTTTTTTATCAAAACCAAGGCTCATGCCTCACATAGTTTCATCATCTAACCATTGTGTTTCACAACACTTGTCAAAACATTTCAATAGAATGAATCCTCATTCCAAGGTTTTCATAATCATTTTCTCCAAGTATTCCCATCTAAAGTGATTAGTAGTAGTTTTGCACTAGCAACTATCAATGGGGGTGTCACTAATGAGGGGTGCTAATCAAGTGTAACTGGCCCAAATCTATTTTTATGCTTTTTATGGCATCTATCCTATTTTTACACTACTCCCAAATCAATAACTAAAAGTAAGGAACTTTGTAAAAGTAAAAGAGTAAAGCTTGCAAATAAAACTTGGGATTGGTATAATCAAAGTTGCATAACCAAGGCATGCCTAGTGCATATTGCCAAGATTATCTTGCATAGTTAACTTGTAGTGTTAGGCTTGCAAATGGTAGCTTGCCTTGAGTAGTGTAGTGGTTGAAGTTCTCTTCTTCGTAGTAGTAGTACTCCTCCTCCTCGTAGCCCAGGGTTGGTACTAGCGTCTATAAATGAATAAGAGGTACACAATCACCAAATAATACTTAGCTACTTCTATTTAGCACACTAAGGCTCATACTTGATGATCTAGCATCATCACAATCATCACATGAAATAATGACCTAGTTTTATTTATTTTATTTTGGAAAAGTAATTTCTACTCGTTGAAAACTACTTAAGATTTAATATTCTCCAATTAAAATATGGGATCATGTTGACACATGTCATCACCACATATTCTAATACTTGGGAATGTGATTTAAAGTGGTGGTTCTATTTTATAAAGTTTAGTATTACTATTTAATACAATTAAAGTGACTAGAAATGCCTATATAGCATTCTTTTAGTACTAGTCCAAGATCACTGCTAGTAAACCTAAATATTTTTACATATTTAGATAGATCTTATCAAATGTGGTTTTTGAGAGTTCAAATCAACTCAAAAGCATTTATGGTTGATTTTTGAAAAATGGTTGAAGTTGGAAAAGTCTCTGCCTTGTTATTTTTGGTATAGGTGATCTATAAATTCAAATGGTTTGAATCCAACGGGCTTGGGTAGATATTTTGAATACCTTTACAACAAAATTGGAATCATGCAATTTGGTTCAGTAGATCTCTTTGATTTGATTTTCAAAGTCACTAATAGAAAAGGGTTTTGAAATAAAAAGAAAAAATCTAAATTTAAACGTTAGGCAAGCGCGAGAACGTTACTGGGCCGGCCCAGCTACGTGGCGCGCGCGCAGTGTGCTACTGACAGATGGGTCCCACGCGTCAGCGACTAAACTAAACTGAAACGATGCGCTCTATTCTGGGCCGTGCGATTAGAGCGCGATCGACGGTTGAGCGTCGTCATCTCCGTCGCACAGCGCCGGCGAGAACAAAACCCTAACGCGACGGCGGGGCTATGTGGGGGCTCACCAGGGCTCCACCTAGGCTTGGAAATGGGAGCGATCGAACGTTTCGAGGACGGCGAGTCGAATGCTGGTCGCGGCGGCTCCTGGGGTGGTTGCAATCAACGGCGCCCTTCTTCGAATGCAAAGGCGGGCTCCGGTGAAATTCCTGTAGGCTGGTGCTCACCTTGCTCCGAGGAGAGGTCTGGGAGGTTTCTAAGAGAGGGGGAGTGAGCTAGTGTAGCGAATGAGGGCTGGGGTGGCCTCTATTTATACACCAGCGAGAGGGGCAGTGCGGCATGGCTCGGGCTCGTCGGCGATGTCATTGCAGTGAGCTATCGGCATGGCTGAGGGTAGAGGTTGACACGGTGCTTCAGGGCGGTCGTCACGGGCTTGATGGTGTGGCAAGGGCGGTCGAGAACGGTCGGAAACGAGCGGTGCTCTGTGCGGGCGCAACAGCATTTGAGACGGCGCACAGCGTCCACGGTTCGCGCTGCGGTGAATGAGCTTGTCTGGAGGGTAGCTGGGGTCGCGGTTAGTGCGGGCACGCGCGCAGAGGGCAAGACGCGATGTGTGTGCGTGCGTCGGCTACGGCGCTCTGGCGCACTCTCGGCATGGTCGACAGAGAAATGGGCGTGGAGATTACGTCTGGTCCAAGGCTTGCCTTCGGTCGAGGGGTGGACAGTGAAGGAAATATGCCCTCAGAGGCAATAATAAAGTTGTTATTATGTATTCCTTATATATGATAGATGTTTATTTTGCATGCTAGAATTTTATTGATCGGAAACATCAATACATGTGTGTTTAATAAACAAAAAGGGTTCCTAGTTATGCCTCTCTTATAGACTAGGTTGTTAATTAACAAGATGATCAAGGTTTCCTGATCATGGACATTGGATGTTGTTAATAACAAGGTCACACCATTGGTGGAATGATGTGATGAACATTCATCCAAAGTATAGCATTACGATCAAGTCATTATGTTTATATTGCTATAACATCATACGAAGTAATCTTTATGCTTAGACCATGAGATCATGTTAATTGCTAACACTTGAAGAGTATCTTGATAACATCAAACGTCACACCGTAACAGGGTGACTATAAAGATGGGTTCAGTACTACAAAGGTGTTATGTTGAGGCTCATGGATCAAGAGTGGAATTTGTCAATCCCGATGACGGATAGATATACTCTAGGCCCTCTCGGTGATATCACATTCAGATAGCTTGCTCTCAAGCAATCCTGCAATCAAGATACAAGAAGTCTCTTGTGTCCCCAACACACCCAATACACTTGTCAGGTGTATAGGTGCACTAGTTCGGCGAAGAGATAGTAAAATACAAGTGGTATGGATAATTATAAGTGGTAACGGTGCTAGAAAATAGCTTGATGATGTGTGGTTGACGTGGGAAAAGACAAAAGACAAAAGACAAAAGACAAACTGAAATAAAGATGGAAGCAAGCAAACATGTAACAGATCTAATACCAAACGGTGTTTCAATGCTTAGAAACAAGGCCTAGGGATCATACTTTCACTAGTGAACACTCTCATATAAATATCTTCTCTTTATGATACTACGCTGAACTACTCTCCGGTTGGACACTCTAATCCATGGTAGGGCTATAACAGCACACCTCAAAGTAAGCCTTTCCCATCTAGATAACCCCACACTGTCACCTTGAGCTCTAGATGGTTCCAACAAACACCACAATTTCATAAAGACATCCAACTCCAAATATAACTCATAACAAGTAGTTGTAATCTCTAGCCTAAGTGCCACCATGGTGTGCACGCTGTCAATTTCACACACATGGGGAGAGCAGAGATATATTAAAGCACTTGAGTAGTAAGGTAGATCTACTTGATTACAAAGCTCATGATCACAATATGATCATGCATAGAGAGAGATATGAACACATAGCTACCGGTAGAGCCCTTAGCCTCGAGGAAGAACTACTCCCTCATCATCATGGGAATCAGCAACGACGATGGAGATGGTGGTGGAGTCGATGGAGATGGCTCCGGGGGCACTTCCCCGTCCCGGTAGGGTGCCAGAACAGAGACTTTATGTCCCCCGAATCTCCCCTTCGGTGGCGGCGGCGCTGTGGAACTTTTTGTGGCTGGAGGCTTGATGACTTAGGGTTTTTGCATCGAGGGAGATATATAGGCGAAAGAGGCAAGGTCGGTGGCCGGCCAAGGGGCCCGCACCATTCCCTGGCGTGACCAGGGGGACCTGCGCCTAGGGGTGGTGTGGCCACCCTGTGACCCCTCTCCGTCTCGTCTTCTGGCTCCGTGAGTCTTGCGGTAAAATATCAACTTTGGCTTTTGTCTCGTCCAATTCCGAGAATATTCATGTTCTGACTTCCTGGAACCAAAAACAGCAAAAAACAGGCAGCTAGCACTGTGGCTCTTTGTTAATAGGTTAGTCCAAGAAATCATATGAAAAGTACTCCAAAGTGTGGACAAAACACAAGAAAGTAGATAAAACCAAGCATGGAACATAAAAAATTATAGATACATTTACAATGTATCAAGACGCACGAGTTAACATTCTTTCTGTTCGTGCGCGGAATACTGTCTGACGCCTCCGGCCACCACACCTTGAGGGTGCAGTTCTCTCGCAGCATCATCGAGGCCTACCCTCGATGTTCGAGAAGCCGTACCATACTGCACACGAGAAGGGGCTTTGTAGGAGTAAGTGGTCAAGTGTTTCGTTGTGGATGGAGTAGAGGGGGCAGTCAGTGTGGCTTGTTAGGCCACGTCGCAGCCACCTATCTGATGTCCAGCACCTGCCCCGGAGGGCCACCTAGCCAAAAAACTTGAAATGTAGCGGCGCAAAAGAGTTCTAGAGCTGCGTGGCGCCGGGCAGGGACGTTATCCGTGGAATAACATATGGTAGGCCGAGCGTGCTAAGAAACTCCCGATGGCACACCATTTCGACCTGAAGGTGTCCTGCCTGGCCGAGCTCACCACCTAGGAGATCGCACTCCACAACCGCAAGTACTGAACCATGGCATCGACGGACAATTCACCCGATATATCTCTTGCCCAGCTGTTGTTTAGCCTCCCCTCACGGACTGACCATCGGAACGCAATGCTTGGCCTTGATACATCCTAAATGTATCTATAATTTTTGATGCTCCATGCTTCTTTTATATGATCTTTCTTATGTTTTGTTCATACTTTGAAGTATTTCTTTACATTTTATGGAACTAACGTATTAACAAGATGCCACAGTGCCAGTTGCCTGTTTTCTTCTGTTTTTGGTTCTAGAAAAGCCAGAAAATGAATATTCTTGGAATTGAATGCCACTCTTATTATGCTTTCTGCATGTGAAACAAACAAACGTCTTTCAATACATATTATTCATGATCCTTTGTTTATATGTTTTCATGTTACATCATAGTTGCTATGTCTTATTGTTAGAACTCTATCTTACATGTTCATGTTAGAGTACTTTGGTCCCAGCTACCAATGTTTTGCAAGTACCTAGTTTGTGATGGTGCATGTCACCTCAAAACTTATTCTTTTTTATCACTTACCTACTCGAGGACGAGAAGGAGTTAAGCCTGGGGATGCTTGATACGTCCTAAACGTATCTATAATTTTTTATGCTCCATGCTTGTTTTATATGATCTTTCTTATGTTTTTTTCGTACTTTGAAGTATTTCTTTATATTTTCTGGAACTAACCTATTAACAAGATGCCATAGTGCCAGTTGCCTATTTTCTGCTGTTTTTGGTTCTAGAAAGTTAGAAAAGTAATATTCTCAGAATTGGACGGGACAAAAGCCAGAGTCAATATTTTGCCGTAGGACATACGAAGACCGAAGGGGAGACGAAGTGGCGCAGTAGGGTGGCCGCACCCCTAGGCGTGGGCTACCCTAGGCCGCGCCAGGGCAGGGTGTAGGCCCCCTGGCCGGCCATTGACCTCGCCCCTTCGCCTATAAAAGCCCCTCGAGGCGTGAACCCTAAGTACCCGGTCAAAATTCCACGAAAGAGTCTGTAACACCTCAAAAATTGTTAATCAAGATTAGCAAGTTCTAATCACCCAAATTTAGGGTTAACAAAAACTTTTAGTACTAAATCTCATATGAGTGTATGTGTGAATTGCATTAGTGTATGATTGAGTGAAATTTCCATGTTTGATTGCTACAAATGATAAGAAATGGTTCAAAGATGAATACTACATCATCTAGACCATTTACAAACAAAATCAAAAGAAAAGAAAATCAAATTTGAGTTATATAAGTAAATGGTCATTTTGGCCAAACTTGTCCACTAGACCACTTTGAGTGTTCCTAGTAAAGGATTTCTAACAAAAACTTTCCTAATTCTTTTCACCCCTTGATAGACCAAGTAAAATCGAACCCAAGCCCACTTTACAAACTAACAGAAACAAATTCCAAATAATTTTAAAGGGCATTGCAAAATTGAATCAAGTTCATATGCATAGATCACCCTTTTTCAAAAACCACCCAAATTAATTCACCTTGAAATTTCCCAGCAACCACAGACTACTAAGCAAGAAACAAGATCACTCACCAAAATTCATTCAAAAATTTGAAATTTAAATTCATGCGGCCATTTGGTCAAACACCTGGCAGACACAGTAAACACTTGCCTAACAATCACTGTTGTGAGCAGTAATTGATTGCCAATAGCGCCTCAATTGTCTCCCCCGGTCTCCCCTAGTACCGAGCAACGCAGTGGACAAATCCCCCTTTGCCGTTCACACCAGTGCAGCGCCGCCCGAGCTCACCTTGCAGGTCGACCAAGCACCACTCACCTCAGACCGCGCCGCCCTCTCCCACGATGTCTAGGAGACAGGCGACACTTCACCGCCACCCGCTGTCTGTTGGGTCCGCATCATAGAATTTTTTTCCTATGGTGTGAACTACACGCCAAGATCTATCTACTAGGTACAAAGCAACGGGTGGACATACATCCAACGAGAACTTACCCTCGAAGACAACGAGTTTTGTTAACGAGTAGGAACTCGTGGTTTATGTAGTCGTACACTTGCCGATCTCAAGATCGTGAGGAAGTCCGAGCGCCGCAACTCAGCAGCGCATCCGCACTCGCACACACGTTCAAGCCACCGGACAACCTCCACGTCCTCGCTCCAGCGATCTAGCGGAAGCAGCAACTCCTTCCATACGAAATGCCACCGGGAACATGTATCTTGCTAATCCGAGACCATGGGGGAATAATTCTAGAGGGGGAGAGAGATCCTTCACGAGGAGGTGTATGGATGAAGGAGGGAATGGGTGGCATTTTATAGGAGCATGGGGGGGTGACCTCTCACCTCCCCCATTCATGTGGTGGTAACCCCTCCACATTAAAATGCCTCTTCACATTCCCTTTTAAAGTCTCCACTTTAAATGCATTAAAATTCTCCAAGTTTAATGCTCTCTCATTTAATAAAACTCTTTTATTAAATTTATTCAGAATTTTGTTAATTACTCTAATTAACAAACATTCACATATAGCCCCTTGCAATATTTAAATATCACATGCAGAACCACTTTCTGCAATTTCACCCGAAACAATTTCCGGTTTCTATTGAAACAATTCCTACGCTTTGCAATTCTTTCGTCTGAAACATATGTGCTCCAAAAATGGTGTCCTGTAACTCTTAAGTGTGTCACCCTACAGTTCGCGAATAATGTAGACATGATCGAGACCCCTCTCCGATCAATAATCAGCAGCGGGACCTAGAGATCCGTACAGACTCCTACACATTCAATGATGACTTCTGTGATTGTGAGAACCTTTAATGCTTGTAACTAAATCCCTTTGTATCGCGATATATTACATGTCCGAGATTCGATCATCGGTATCATACCTTGTTTGATCTCGTTACCGACATGCACTCTTTTCTCGTTCCCGTGATATAACATTCTAGTGATCACATCACTTGCTTGCAAGCTATCTCAATGTGATATCACCGAGAGGGCCCAGAGTATATCTATCCGTCATCGGGATTGACAAATTCCACTCTTGATCCATGAGCCTCAACATAACACCTTTGTAGTACTGAACCCATCTTTATAGTCACCCTGTTATGGTGTGACGTTTGATGTTATCAAGATACTCTTCAGGTGTTAGCAATTAACATGATCTCATGGTCTAAGGATAAAGATTACTTCGTATGATGTTATAGCAATATAAACATAATGACTTGATCGTAATGCTATACTTCGGATGAATGTTCATCACATCATTCCACCAATGGTGTGACCTTGTTATTAACAACATCCAATGTCCATGATCAGGAAACCTTGATCATCTTGTTAATCAACAAGCTAGTCTATAAGAGAGGCATAACTAGGAACCCTTTTTGTTTATTAAACACACATGTATTGATGTTTCCGATCAATACAATTGTAGCATGCAAAATAAACATCTATCATATATAAGGAATACATAATAACAACTTTATTATTGCCTCTCAGGGCATATTTCCTTCAGTCTCCCACTTGCACTAGAGACAATAATCTAGTTCACATAGTGATAAATCTAACACCCATGGAATTCTGGTGTTGATCATGTTTTGCCCTAGGGAGAACTTTAGTCAACAGATCTACTACATTTAGGTTCATGTGTACTTTACAAATCTTTATATCTCCATCCTTGACATGCTCACGGATGGAGTGAAACCGGCGCTTAATATGCTTGGAATTCTTGTGAGACCTCGGTTCCTTTGCGTTGTCTATGGCTCCATTGTTGTCACAATAGATCACCATTGGGTCCAATGCACTAGGAACCACACCTAGTTCCGTAATGAACTCTTTCATCCAAACCGCTTCCTGCGCCGCTTCTGAAGTAGCAACATATTCCGCCTCCGTCGTTGATCCAGCCACCACAGGTTGTTTGGAACTCCTCCAACTAACTGCTGCTCCGTTCAAGAGAAATACGTATCGGGATTGAGACTTAGAGTCATCGGGATCGGTGTCAAAGCTAGCTTCGACATAACACTTAGCGACTAGCTCTTCTTCACCTCCGTATATAAGAAACATATCCCTAGTTCTTCTCAAGTACTTGAGGATGTTCTTTACCGCTATCCAGTGTTCCGAACCTGGATCAGATTAGTACCTACTAGTCAAACTAATAGCATGTGCCACATCCGGTCTTGTACATAGCATGTCATACATAATAGAGCCTGTGGCCGAGGCATAGGGGATATTATCCATCATCTCTCTTTCTTCCGCCGTAGCCGGACTTTGAGTCTTACTCAATGTGTTGCCTTGCAACATAGGTAAGAACCCCTTCTTACTTTCGTCCATATTAAACTTCTTTAATATCTTATCAAGGTATGTACTCTGCGATAGCCCAATTAGGCGCCTTGATCTATCTCTATAGATTTTAATGCCTAATATATATGACGCTTCACCAAGGCCTTTCATCGAAAATTTGCTGTTTAGATAACTTTTAACACTGTTTAAAAGACCTATATCATTTCCAATCAATAATATGTCATCCACATATAATATCAGAAATGCCACATTGCTCCCACTCACTTTCTTGTAAATACAAGCCTCTCCATAAGTTTGGACAAATCCAAACTCTTTGATCACCTCATCAAAGCGGAGATTCCAACTCCGAGATGCTTGCTTCAGTCCATAGATGGATCGCTGAAGTTTGCATACCTTATTAGCATCCTTAGGATCGAAAAAACCCTTAGGTTGTATCATATACAACTCTTATTCAATATTACCATTGAGGAATGCAGTTTTGACATCCATCTGCCATATTTCATAATCGAAATATGCAGCAATTGCTAACATAATCCTAACTGACTTAAGCATCGCTACGGGAGAGAATGTCTCATCGTAGTCAACTCCTTGAATTTGTCGAAACCCCTTTGTGACAAGTCGAGCCTTATAGATGGTCACATTACCATCAGCATCAGTTTTTCTTTTGAAAATCCATTTATTCTCAACGGCCTTTCGATCATGAGGGAAGTCCACCAAGGTCCAAACTTGGTTCTCGTACATGGATTCCATCTCGGATTTCATGGCTTCTAGCCATTTGTTGAATCCGGGCTCATCATCGCTTCTTCATACGTCGCAGGGTCATCCATTTCATCAACCATGAACTTCACAACAAGATTGCCGTACAGTTCAGGAGCTGCACGTGTCCTGCTTGACCTACGAGGTTCGGTAGTTTCCTCTTTCGGAGTTTCATGATCAATATCATTAGCTCTCCCTTCATTAGGTGAATTCAACTCCGAAACAACTTCCGGTGCTGCGCCACTCGCCATTTCATCAAGAGAAGGTTCAATAACCTCTTCGAGTTCTACCTTCCGACTACTCACACCTTTCGCGAGAAACTCCTTCTCAAGAAAGGATCCATTCTTGGCAACAAAAAACTTGCCCTCAGATCTGTGATAGAAGGTATACCCAATCGTTTCCTTAGGGTATCCTATGAAGACGCATTTTTTCGCTTTGGGTTCGAGTTTATCCGGTTGAAGTTTCTTCACATAAACATCGCATCCCCAAACTTTAAGAAATGACAACTTAGGTTTGTTTCCAAACCATAATTCATACGGTGTTGTTTCAACGGATTTAGAAGGTGCCTGATTTAAAGTGAATGCAGCTGTTTCTAGTGCATAACCCCAAAATGACAGTGGCAAGTCAGTCAGAGACATCATAGATCGAACCATATCCAATAAGGTACGATTACGACGTTCCGACACACCATTACGTTGTGGTGTTCTGGCAGGCGTGAGTTGTGAAACTATTCCACACTCTTTCATGTGTGTGCTAAAATCGTAACTTAGATACTCTCCTCCACGGTCATACTGTAGAAATTTGATATTTCTATTACGATGATTTTCCACTTCATTCGGAAATTCCTTGAACTTTTCAAAAGTTTCAGACTTGTGTTTCATCAAATAGATATACCCGTATCTACTCAAATCATCCGTGAAAGTAACAAAATAATGATATCCACCTCGCACCGACACACTCATTGGTCCACACACATCAGTATGTATGATTTCCAATAGATCTGTCGCCCGTTCCATTGAACCGGAAAACGGTGTTCTAGTCATCTTGCCCATAAGGCATGGCTCACATGTATCAAATGATTCAAAATAAAGTGATTCCAAAAGTCCATCAGAATGGAGTTTCTTCATGCGTTTAACGCCAATATGACCTAGACGGCAGTACCACATATATGCAGATATATCATCATCAAGTTTAATCTTTTTAGCATTAACATTATGAATGTGCGTAATATTACTATCGAGATCCATCAGAAATAAACCATTCAACATAGGTGCATGACCATAAAAGATATTATCCATATAAATTGAACAACCATTGTTTTCAGATTTAAATGAATAACCACTTTGCATCAAACATGATCCGGATACAATGTTCATGCTAAGTGCAGGCACCAAATAACAATTATTTAGGTTTATGACTAATCCAGATGGCATATGGAGAGGCAGCATTCCGATGGCGATCACATCAACTCTTGATCCATTGCCGACCCGCATTGTGACCCCATCCCTTGCTAGTTGTCGCTTGTTCCGCAGCCCCTGAATCGAGTTACATATATTAGCAACTGATCCCGTATCAAATACCCAGGTGCTACTGCGAGTACTAGTCAAGTACACCTCAATAACATGTATATCACATATACCTTTGTTTGCCTTGCCGGACTTCTTGTCCACCAAATACTTGGGGCAGTTGCGCTTCCAATGGCCAGTCCCCTTGCAATAGTAGCACTCGGTATCGGACTTAGGGCCAGCTCTGGCTTTCTTTTCAGGCGCGGCAATAGATTTGCCACCCTTCTTTCCCTTGTGCTTGCCTTTCTTGTCCTTCTTGAAACCGGTGGTCGTATTGATCATCAACACTTGATGTTCTTTCCTAATCTCCACTTCTGTAGTCTTAAGCATTGACTGAAGGTCGGGAAGAGTCTTCTTCATGCCCTGCATATTATAGTTCATCACGAAGCTCTTGTAGCTAGGTGGCAGAGATTGGAGAACACGATGTATGCCTAAGTCATTAGGAATCATTATTTCCAAGGACACAAGCTTATCGGCGTACCCAGACATTTTGAGTACGTGCTCACTAACAGAGTTGTTTTCCTCCATTTTGCAGCTAAAGAACTTTTCAGAAGCATTATAACTCTCTACGGCAGCATGGGTATCGAAAATCATTTTCAATTCTCCCATGGTATCAAAGGCATTGCCATTTTCAAAACGCTTTCGAAGTTCTGGCTCTAGCCCATACATTATGCCGCAATGAACTAAGTTGTGGTCCTCCTGACGAGTCACATAGACATTCTCTTCTTCGTCAGGGGCATCAGGAGCTGGTGGGGGTCCTAGCGGAGCATCTAACACATATTGCTTTTGTGCAGCAGTGAGGAGAATCCTCAAATTCATAGCCTAGTTAGTGAAGTTGCTACCATTCGTAGCAAGTTTCTCTTTCTCCATGAACACATTGAAATTAAAAGCAGGTGGTGCCATCCACAATAGAATTTGTAAATTTTATTTAGACTAAGTTTATGGTAGATTGAGTTCAACTAATCCAAATTACTAATGAACTCCCACTCAAAAACGACATCCCTCGTGCCTTTTTGGTGATTACATGAACCAAATCCACTACACCAAGTCCGATCATCATGTGAGTCGGTGTAGCTTCAAAGGCGAGCATCTATATGGGCATCATATCAACCATATGACTCATGCTTAACCTTTCGGTCCGTTTTCCGAGGCCATGTCTGTACATGCTAGGCTCGCCAAGTAAGAACCTTAGTACTCACGTGTGTAAAACTGTCTTACACCCATTGTATGAAAGCGTAGAGTCGAGTACACCCGATCATCACGTGATGTCTCGAAACACGATCCATAGAACGGTGCATACTCAAGGAAGAACATATTTTATCTTGATATCTAAATGAGGGATCATCTTACAATGCTACCAAAAGCGCCAAACTAGCAGTATAAGATGCTAACATCTAATGTGTAAAGTGAGATGATATGGTCCATGCATTTGATCTCTATCATTTGCATCGTGGCATGATCTCTATCATTCCTTTGTGTGTAAGGGCAAGGTCTATGGAACTTACACGTTGAATGTGTTGTAAGAGTATCTATCATACATCTACTTACAACAATACCATATCAATACACTAGCCCAACAACGATCTAAACTAGACGCCTCTAATTTATCTATTGCAAGTTTTATGTGGCTTAGGGCTTTCGGAGATAGAACCGTTCTCACCTACGAACATGAACCACAACGAGGATAACTAAGTTATTAGCAACTCGTTGTAAATCAAATATTGACTATAGTAGGAGAGACAGACACCCGCCAACCACTTATGCAAAACAAGTTGCATGTCAGTCGTGGAACCAGTCTCATGTACGATGACATGTAAGGTTGGTCTAGGCCGCTTCATCCCACTATGCCACCAATATCCAAAATACATAGAAGATGCAATAACATGATCATCATCGCCCACATATAAACATATGTGTACTACCCGTGCAAAGCACCTACGCATAGATCAGGCTCTGATACCACTATTGGGTCCGCAGCATAGAAAACAAAAAAATTCCTACGGTGTGAACTACACGCCAAGATCTATCTACTAGGTACAAAGCAACGGGTGGACATACATCCAACGAGAACTTACCCTCGAAGACAACGAGTTTTGTTAACGAGTAGCAACTCATGGTTGATGTAGTCGTACACTTGCTGATCTCAAGATCGTGAGGAAGTCCGAGCGCCGCAACTCAGCAGCGCATCCGCACTCGCACACACGTTCAAGCCACAGGACAACCTCCACCTCCTCACTCCAGCGATGCAACGGAAGCAGCAACTCCTTCCAGACGAAATGCCACCGGGAACATGTGTCTCGCTAATCCGAGACCATGGGGGAATAATTCTAGAGGGGGAGAGAGATCCTTCACAAGGAGGTGTGTGGATGACGGAGGGAATGGGTGGCCTTTTATAGGAGGAGGGGGGGTACCCCTATCTCCAGGGCCGGCGCATGGGGGGGTGACCCCTCACCTCCCCCATTCATCTGGTGGTAACCCCTCCACATTAAAATGCCTCTTCACATTCCCTTTTAAAGTCTCCACTTTGAATGCATTAAAATTCTCCAAGTTTAATGCTCTCTCATTTAATAAAACTCTTTTATTAAATTTATTCAGAATTTGTTAATTACTTTAATTAACAAACATTCACATATAGCCCCTTGCAATATTTCAATATCACATGTAGAACCACTTTCTGCAATTTCACCCGAAACAATTTCTGGTTTCTATTGAAACAATTCCCGCGCTTTGCAATTCTTTCGTGTGAAACATATGTGCTCCAAAAATGGTGTCTGGTAACTCTTAAGTGTGTCACCCTACTATTCGCGAATAATGCAGACATGCTCGAGACCCCTCTCCGATGAATAATCAGAAGCGGGACCTGGAGATCCGTACTGACTCCTACCATTCAACGATGACTTCTGTGATCGTGAGAACCTTTAATGCTTGTAACTAAATCCCTTTGTCTCGCGATATATTACATGTCCAAGATTCGATCATCGGTATCTCTGTACCTAGTTTGATCTCATTACCGACATGCACTCTTTTCCCGTTCCCGTGATATAACATTCTAGTG
Organism: Avena eriantha; assembly: GCA_910589775.1. Lineage (NCBI taxonomy): Eukaryota > Viridiplantae > Streptophyta > Magnoliopsida > Poales > Poaceae > Avena > Avena eriantha. The sequence continues at coordinate 314,633,950 of OU342740.1, read as the reverse complement.
ATCACATCACTTGCTTGAATACCTTTGACCACTTCCTCCCTGAGTTCGATAAACCTTGGGTGATCAACTTAAGGGAAAACTTGTTGTTGTTCTACAAACCTCTGCACTTGGAGGCCCAACAACTGTCTACAAGAATAGAAGTGCGTAGACATCAAGCTATTTTCTGGTGCCGTTACCGAGGAGGTAAGTTAAAAGGTACTCACATCCTCTGGTGTGAGTGCTCGAAGTTATTTCCTTTACATTCTTCAATTATATCTTTTTGTTTCTTGTTTTTATTTTCACTAGTTAGGCTTAATGGAAAACAACAACAAAATTAGAGATCTTTATAGTATTTATCTTGAGTTAGGACATGAAGTGTTTGAAGAGAAAATTTAGAAACCTATGGAACTTTATTTGCATGCTAATAGCAATGTTGTTGGTATGAATTCTTTGGACACCATTATTGCTAATGTTATGGAAAAGTCTAAGCTTGGGGAAGCTAGTTTTTATGAAAATGATCTTTTTAGTTCCCCAGCTTTAGAAGATAGCTATTCTATTGCTTATGATGATACCAAACCTCCAATATATGATGATTACAATGATGAATATGATATTTTCAGTCCACCTACTATTGAGGAGGCAATTAATTATGACTACAATATGCCTCCTATATTTGATGATTATGGTGATGAGAATAATAATGATAGCTATTTTGTTAAATTTGCTCCCACTATCATTAATAAGAATGACTATGCTTATATGGAGAGTAATAATTATTTTATGCATGTGGCTCATGATAATAATGTTTTATGTGATATTTATATTGTTAATTTTATTCATGATGTTACTGAAAGTTATTATGAGAGAGGGAAACATGGTTTTATGTATCTCAACAATATTAAGTTTCCCCTCTTTATGTTGGAAATCTTGAAGTTGCACTTGTTTTGCTTTACTATGCTTGTTGTTTTGTGCTTTAATGACTTGTTTCTTTACAATATTCCTATGCATAAGAAGTGGGTTAGACTTAAATGTTTTTTGAATTTTCTTCTTGATGCTCTCTTTTACTTCAATTCATATTTTCTATGTGAGCATCTTTCAAAATATCAAGCCTAACTTAAAGGCATTAAAGAAAATTACTTATTGGGAGTGACATGGGTATGCCCAATAGGCACTCAACTATGGCCTACCTGGTGCGGCTCGACGGAAGGCCCACTCGACGAATTGCCAAGGTCCATGACGCCTATGACGGTTCGACTGGTATGAAGCCCATATGGACACGGACTCTCAACGTGCAAGACAAGGAAAGCTCAAGACTAGAGTTGTAATCTTTTTGTAACCAACTCGTATGGTACCTGAGACCTAGCCTCCCCATATATAAAGGCTAGGAGGGTCCAACGAGAAGGCATCCTCTCCCCCAACAGGCAATCGCGACTCCCACAATAGATCTAGATGTCACGACTCCCACAATAGACAATAGATAGATCTACGATCTAGACATACGCCAGATCCAATCTGCGCATCTACCGCCATCGGCGACCTTGTAATCCTTCGGATCATCATCAATCAAGAGCAGACAAGCAGGATATAGGGTACTCTATGAGGGCTGAACCTGGGTAAAACCTCGTGTCACCTGTGTGCTTGTTTGCTAGCCGATCGAGACTTCCAGCGTTCCCTCCTTCTCCAAAACCCAAGTCCATAACAATGGGCATTGATGAGTTAAACCCTCGTCAGGGAGATAACCCAAAAGTTTAAATGAGTCTTGGAAGTTATTACCTCTGTAATAACCGCTCCTTATCCTTTTTCTTTGCTTTTTGTGCCAAGAGTAACCTCTAATGAGAGAGAAGTAATGATTGGGAAAGTTGCTGTCCCGAAACAGATTTATGTGCTTCACCGTAAAAATTTGTGTACAACCTCTGTACGTCTTTTTGAGGCGTGAATTTTTTTGCTTCTGTCCCAGGTTGTTATCTAACTTTTATTAGTTCAACACTTTTTTATTTGAGCAACATAAGGTCTTCGAAAAAATTCGTCTTTATCTGCTGGTCTATTTTGACAGATTTCTGCCATTATTTGCATTTGCTTCTTGTTAGTTCCTTTTTGAGTTCTTTTGGGGAATTGAAATTTTTGAGGGAAGTTCTAAAGTACCTTGTGTTTAGTTGGAAGTTTTATTGGTGTTGAAACTGAACCCAAAGACTTATTATCTTGAGTGCACTAATGTTACTAATAAAGATTGTGTGAAGTTTTGTATGAAGGAAAAAAAATTCAGGTGTATGGAAGGAATGAGTAATGAGATGAAGAATGGACTAAAGCTCAAGCTTAGGGATTCCACGCATGTCACCCAAAGAAATATCCAAGAAGTACAAGCGTCAAAGCTTGGGGATGCCCAAGGCATCCCCTTCTTCATCAATAAAAATCCCAGGTTTCTTCCAAACGCTTCATTTTTATTGTTTCATGCACAGTTGTGTTGTTCTTGGAGCGTCTTCTTTTTCGTTTTCGTTTTGATTTTTTGTTTTTTTGGTTTGCTTAGTTTTCTGAATAAATTGGTCGAACCCCCTTTTTCATGCATTGGTTTTCAAATAGTTTGGTTTGGATTGGAAAAGAGTAGGAAACTTCATGCTTAAGTGGTAAAGACAGCATGTTTTTGACTGTGGTATATGCTTTGTCATGCCATGCTTGCTATTGTTTTGGCTTTATTCTTAGTATTCTTTGATGTAGCATGACTTGTTATAAATAATTGAGATTGCTTAATGTGCTTTCGAAGAATCATGCGTTGTTTTAGCATATTAAAGCACAGTATTGTGGTATTCTCCGTTGATGCTTTATTTGGGTTGACTTGGCACATGCTCACACCATGTTATGACTATCCCAAGTCACCATAGCCTTGATGATCCTTTAGTTTTTGACTTGTAATATCACTTTATGCTTTAATCAATGATGTTTTGTCGCTCTGCATGATTATGGCCATTATTGCTCTCTTAGTTTGTCGCTCCCAGTCTTTTGCTAGCCTCCGTAACCAAGTATGAGTTCCACTCATGCATCCAACTCCTAAAACCAAATTATTCCAAAGAGTCCACCATACCTACCTATTAGCATATGCTATTCCAAGTATATTCATGTTTTTATCTACCTTCCAAATTAAACTTGTCATGTGAAAATTAGTGATTAAAGCTCTCACGAACTTGATGGCACACTTTACTTTCTTCCATTTAATAAACTTGACCCATTGTGTCCATCTTTGTTGCGTATATGCTTATGCTTTATAAGTTGAAATTATCAGAACCATGTATCATGAGGAACGCTTTCAACATTGCACTTGTACATTGTACCCCGTTAATATCAAGTTCGTTTGCTTATGGATCCCGGCGGTGTGAAATAAAAGTGGAACTTGTAAATCATGGAGTTTGTATGTGTGTTAGAGAAACGCCTGGGCCGCTAGCCTAAGCCATGCCTAATCATGGTGGAAACTTGCAGCATCACCATAATGAGCACTCTATGAAGCATCCTCAATAAAAACCTATGCAAATAGCAAATAAAAAAGATCGCTGAGATGCTCATTGTCTGCTTGCCTTGTCATTTTGATTATGGGATAGCTCCTGTATCATGTGCAAGGGGTACCCGGTTGGCGGTTCTCTATAATACATATGTACTTACAATGACAAGAGCTTACTTGTGACTAAAGTTGAGTAGCATGAGGTTCGGTACTCGTAAGTAAGGGGCATGAGATTTCAGTTTATAACTTGTCAAGCATATCCTGTTAGTTGTGTCACTTTAACCTTAATCACCTAGAGATGCTTATGATAGGGGAAATGAGAGCTGAAAGCTAACAAGTACCATAATTTTTGGAAGCTCTTTATGAAACTTGAATCTCTACTACCTTCTATGAAGGCCTTTCTTTTACTTTTATGTTGAGTCTCCACCTTCTATCTTTATGCACCTACTTTGATAGCATAGTGCCCATTCTTAGTTCTATGTGCATTGTCCCAAGACTTGTTGATCAATGCATAACTTGATATTGCTTGTTCTTAAACTACTTGTATCTAGTCACTCTTATGAACTTTGAAGGTGTCCTATGCATTTATGTTTGCTACTCCATGAGGGACAAGCTGAATGCCACTATGCTATGTTTTCTTTATGTGAAACAAACAAACGTCTTGCAAAGCATTGTTATTCATGAATCTTTTGTTTGTGACTTTTCATGTTGCAACATAGTTGCTATGTCTTATTGTTAGAACTTTATCTTTCATGCTATGTTGAAGTACTATGATCCCAGCTATCAAGGTTTCACAAATACTTTGATCAAGTTTATGATGGTGCATGTCACCTCAAAAATTATTCTTTCTTTTTATCACTTACCTACTCGAGGACGAGCAGGAGTTAAGCTTGGGGATGTTGATACATTGCAAATGTATCTATAATTTTTGATGTTCCATGCTTGGTTTTATCTACTTTCTTGTGTTTTGTCCACACTTTGGAGTACTTTTCATATGATTTCTTGGACTAACCTATTAACAAAGAGACACAGTGTCAGCTGCCTGTTTTCTACTGTTTTTGGTTCTAGGAAGTCAGAAAATGAATATTCTCGGAATTGGACGGAACAAAAGCCGAAGTTGATATTTTACTAGAAGACTCACGGAGCGAGAAGACGAGACGGAGAGGGGCCACAGGGTGGCCACACCACCCCTAGGCGTGGGTCCCCGTGGCCGCGCCAGGGCATGGTGTGGGCCCCTTGGCCGGCCACCGACCTTGCCTCTTTCGCCTATATATCTCCCCCGATGCAAAAACACTAAGTCGTCAAGCCTCCAGCCACGAAAAGTTCCGCAGTGCCGCCACCACAGAAGGGGAGATTCGGGGGGCAGAAAGTCTCTGTTCCAGCACCCTACCAGGACAGGGAAGTGCCCTCGGAGCCATCTCCATCGACTCCACCACCATCTCCATCGCCGTTGCTGATTCCCATGATGACAAGGGAGTAGTTCTTCCTCGAGGCTAAGGGCTCTATCGGTAGCTATGTGTTCATATCTCTCTCTATGCATGATCATATTGTGATTATGAGCTTTGTAATCAAGTAGATCTACCATACTACTCAAGTGCTTTAATAGATCTCTGCTCTCCCCATGTGTGTGAAAGTGACAGCGTGCACACCATGGTGGCACTTAGGCTAGAGATTACAAATACTTGGTATGAGTTATATTTGCAGTTGGATGTCTTTATGAAATTGTGGTGTTTGTTGGAACCATCTAGAGCTCAAGGTGATAGTGTGGGGTTATCTAGATGTGAAAGGCTTACTTTGAGGTGTGTTGTTATAGCCCTACCATGGATTAGAGTGTCCAACCGGAGAGTAGTTCAGCATAGTATCATAAAGAGAAGATATTTATATGAGAGTGTTCACTAGTGAAAGTATGATCCCTAGGCCTTGTTTCTAGGCATTGAAACACCATTTGGTATTAGGTCGGTTACATGTTTGCTTGCTTCCATCTTTATTTCAGTTTGTATTTAGTATTTTCCCACGTCAACCACACGCCATCAAGCTATTTTCTAGCATCGTTACCACTTATAATTATGCATACCACTTGTATTTTACTATCTCTTCGCTGAACTAGTGCACCTACACACCTGACAAGTGTATTGGGTGTGTTGGGGACAGAAGAGACTTATTGTATCTTGATTGCAGGATTGCTTGAGAGGGAATACCTTTGACCACTTCCTCCCTAAGTTCAATAAACCTTGGGTGATCCACTTAAGGGAAAACTTGCTATTGTTCTAGAAACCTTTGCACTTGGAGGCCCAACTGAAGGAGATATGCCCTAGAGGCAAATAATAAATAGGTTTTTATTGTCATATCTCAATTAGTTCATAATAGTTTCATATTGTGCTATAATTGTATTAATACGAAATGTTAATACATGTGTGGTATGTAAACAAACCGTGTCTCTAGTTACCTCTAGCGAACTAGTTCATTGGTCATGAGGATGATCTAGTGTTTCGAGAACATGGGCATTTATCCCAATTGACAATGAGGTCACATCATTAGTTGAATGATGTGATAGACAAACAACCCAACCAGTTATATCTTAATGAGATCTAGTTATAAAGTTCACCATTAATGATAAAACTAAGGAAACCTCGCGACCTGTCCTTAGACTGTGAGATAATGCAAATCACCGTTCTGGATGGAGCTTAGATGGTTATCAAGTATCACTCCGTGACTGGGTGATCGAAAAGGTGCTACTCAGGTTTCCCAAAGGAGCGCGTAGAGGAGTACATATCAAGACCAGGATTTGCCAATCCATGTAACGGATAGATACATATGTGGCCATCTCGGTGACGTTGCATTAACGAAGCTTGCAAGTGTGTGACTGGGTCACAAAATGCAACAACACGGAAACGAGAAAACAAGTTCATCGGTAAAGAGATCGAACGAAGGTATGGAGATACCATAGATCAAATCTCGGATGAACTAGGTATCAATTGGCAAAGGGAATGGGAAACGACTATTTACGGTTCAAACGACATTGTCATTGTGGAATGCACAGGGGTCAATATGGGCATCCCGGTCCTGCTATTGATCATTGATGGAGATCATGTCTGTGCCATTCCCGAGCCGTGGGGAAATACACTTAAGGGTACGATGAGCTAGAGATCCTCTATAAGTTGGAATCACCATATGAAAGAGAAAAGGAAACCGGAAAAGTTCCGTGAGAGAACTGGAATCGTTCCGGGAAAGTTCCGAAGTTGTTCGGAGGAAATCAAAACGGAACCGAAAGGTGTTTCGGGTCAAGTCAGATATTGTAATATGTATTTATATGTTAATTAATGTAATTAATATTAAATATAATATTAAAATCTAATTTGAAGGTGTATTCCACTAATGGGCCAAACTTCCTAGGAAAAAGGGCCCATGAGGGAAAACCGAAGGAGGGAAGGACCAAGGGCCAACGCCTAGGCGCCTCAAGGGGGCCCACCCGGCCAGCCTAGGGTTGTGTGCGGGGTGGGGCCCACCCCAGGCCGGATAGCCCATCAAGGCACATGCGCCTCCCCCTCTCTCCCTTGTTTAGTCCACATGGGAAACCCAAAGGGGAGGGCACACCCCCTCCCCCTATATAAAGGGGTGCCCATGGGTGGGAATAGACACACCAATATTTGGAGAAGTCCTTTGGTTGACATTCTCCTTCTCCCTCTCTCTCTCGTCTCCATGCATTGGTATGGTCCCAAGTAAGGACTGTCCGAGCAAGAGACACCACACCTGTAGCATGCCGTTGCGCTGCAGGGATTCCAAGCCAGAGATCTACTTCCGCACTCCCGGCAGGGATCAAGGAGTCGGAGGTCATCATCATACACCGAATGTGTACGAAACCACGAGGGGCTTCGCTTGAGTCACCTTGGATGTCGTGATTCGGAGCTGCTGCACGATGAAGAAGAAGCTAGGGGTGACCTGCGAGGAGCATCGCGACCTTGAGGTCGGCTACGGCTTCGACTACTTCAACCACGTTCCCCTCAGAACGTTAACCACGTACGGTCTACAAGGGTATGTATTCTATACGCTCGGCCGTTACCGCATTACTACATAGATAGATCTTGGCAGTATTAGGCGGTTCCAACATATGAAATTTTTTGTTTTCTGCTGCGGAACCCTTCAGTGGTATCAGAGCCGATCTATGCGTAGGAGTGTTGTACGGCCAATACGCACAAGTATTGTGCGGGCATTGATCCCTTAGTTGTTACCCTATAACATCTACTTGTTTATATCGCGGTATTGTTTGATGAAGCGGCCCGGACCGACCTTACGCGTATTCGTACACGGGACTGCTTCCACGCTCAACATACGGCTTGTACCGTATAAGTGGCTAGTGGGTGTCTATCTCTCATTCAATAGTTGATATAGCATTTACAATGGAGGGCCCCGAAAGGGGTGTATTAGAGACTACTATTGGATCTATGTTGTGGTTGCAAAGTTTGTAGATTAGAAACGATTCGATTGCAAAAGCCCTAACAAACCCCGTAAAACTTGCAAAAGATAAATTAGAGGCGTCTAACTTTATTTTGCAGGAGGTCTTGTGTTATGATATGGTATAGGTCGTTACGAAGGTAAGGTAGTTTACTTTTATGTTAGTAAGTTAAGTAGTAATAGCCATCATTCTGATGGACGACCGGGTGGTGGCGTCGTGGACTTGGCGTCAAACCAGGGGCAAGATGGAGATCATGTCGGAGCGCTCGATGGAGATCAAGGCGCAAGAAGAAGGACCATATCATATCACAAAATTTACATGTGATGTTGATACCTGTTTTATATCTTATCATATGCTAGTATTAGATACTCAACGGTAGCAAATAAGATAATCCCTATATAATTCCAATGATAGTGTTCCCCTTATGTGTGCACCACCAAGAAAGTTTGTCGTTATGAAGCCAACTGTGACGATCGGGGGCTAGACATATCTACATTTGCATACAGTGGGTGTAAGCCATGTTGCACAACGAATACACACAAGTTAGATTTGGCGAGCCTAGCATGTGTAGGCATGGCCTCGAAACACAAGAGATCTAAAGATCGAGCATGAGTCACATGGTTGATGTGATTAACATTAGGGAATGTCTACCTTTGATGCTACACTGATGGTCGTGACGGTCGGGGGAGGTGCAGAGGATTGGGATCATGTGATCACTAAAATCATCCAGGGGATGACAATTTTAGTGGAAGCTCAATTAGGATTGAACTCATATTATGAACTTAGTCTAGATGTCTGTTTGCAAATATCTTAGTAGATCATTGCCTATCCCATTGAGGTCCTTTGCGGCCATGGGAAATATATTGCTTGATATGGAACTTAGCAAAAGGGTCCAACTTCATAGATTAATACCCACGCCTGAGGGATATCCTCGTAAAAGGTGATCTTCTCTTCTTGATACAATGACCATTAGGAGATAATCCGATGACTCTGTAATGTTTGTGTGTTCTCCGTAATCATCCAACAAGCCATTCTCCATTCGATGGAGAGTTGGATTACAATCTTGTATTCTGCAAGATCAGGCACATAAAGTATGAGCTGTTGGATGAGTTCTCTTCCATGATGGATGAAAAAGGGAACATTTGGAGAAACACTTAGCAATCTTGCATTAGAGTTATGAACTCTCAGAAGGGCTTGATTGCAATGGAGGTCATGAATGAAAAAGGGTATATGTTAGATATACAAAGTTATAAATGTAATTCTTGCAAAACTCGTTGTAGTTTATATAAGTATTGGAGACTTGTCCCGTTTTGTAAAAACAGGATGGTCTACTTGAGGATTGCTGGAATTGAGGCAATGTGGCTTGATGATGGCAAGCAAAATAGTTGATGGCCGACATCACCCCTTTCCTCAAAGTATTATCATTTGGATTAGTGGACTTGAATATAATTTCTAATCCTTGTTTGTGTGTCTTGCTTTTAGCAAGACGATTGTTCATATGAATAAGGTACAAGCTAGTTGTACTGTTCTTATGAATAATACCTTTATGGTCACATTACGATTATAAATGAGTTATTCTCACCACTATGTTAATGATAATAGTTTAAGCATTTATAAAGGATTAGAATGCTAAAATATATCCAAAGTTTAGTAATGACATGACACTATAGTTTAAGTCATTTTGGTTATTGCATGTTCTTCATTCTAAATGAAGATCGAGGTCCTCGATGCTTAATCTAGAGACTTTGCAAAACCATGCCTCTTGGGTAGAATGACTAAAACTCTACATTCTAGTAAAACGGTGATATGCAAAGAAATGTTGAACTTTATACATAATGATGTATCGTATTTTCAACAAATAGTGGAAACCATTATTTCACACTTCATTGTGGATTTAAGTGAATATGAATATTTACTTAATGAAACATAAGTTTGAAACTATTTTGAATTGTTCAAAAGATTTCAAAGTGAAGGAGGATATTGAATTAACAAGAATACAGAAGTCTCTTCGATTTGATCGACATGACTAAAGTATTTAAGTTAATTTTGGCATAAAAGGACATGTGAAAGAGGTTTCACAAATTATGATAATAGGGAAAATTCAAAGTATATTGAAATGTCTAAATATCATAATCATTATGTATTAGATACATATGTTATAATATTATCTCTTATCGGGGTTATAGTTATCGTTTAGAGTTAGAGATCGAAATGAGCGAACACTCGGTTGAAATACAAAGGAACATCTAAAGATTCGTGGAAACAACACCATAAGTGTTATGGCATGTTCGAGTTTCTGGAGATTTCGATAAGTTGAAATCGTGGAGAATAAACAAGTCTTTGTAGAGCATTCTTAGGAAGCTATGAATGCATCTTCCACAAAGGACAAACCTGCTGTTGTCCAAAGTTGACGTGTCTTGATGAAGATACAGGTGGAAGAAAGTAAAAGATCAAAACAAGGTATTTGACCTTGCCTCCTGATTGTTGAGTGGCGCAGCGGAATTTGTTTCGTGAAACCAAACTCTACAAATAGAGGAGAAACTAATGATAATGATTATAAAGTTTCAGCGAATACTTTTACTAAGAAAATAGGATTCAATGATATATTCTATAAGTTTGCAGAATTGTATTATTGATTCACTTGTCATGTTATTTGAACAAGACATACCTACGAACTACAAAGAAGCGTGATGGACCTAAGTGCGAGAAATGACTAGGAGTCATAAAATCCTATATTAAGTTACATTTAAGATTGCAAAGTAATATGTTACTTGATCTTATTAAGTAAAGAAGTTTACTTGATATTTCTGAATGACTTCAAAGTCATAAGATGGAAATGAAACTTAATGGAGACGTAAAGCTCGATTTGTCACAATGTATGGATAAATTCAAGGAGTTAACTACAAATGTAGCGATGCTTGAGTCTATTGGATTTACACTAGAAATATATGCATATTGAAGTCTCGTTGCTGGAATTCTCAATTTGATAATGATCAAAGAATTTTGGAATGTCCAAGATTATCGAGAGGACCTGCATTTGAGTGGGAGCTAATTAGCTTTCCCAAATCTTAATATGTAAGAGACATATTTTGAGTGGGAGCTAAGAAGCCTGGCCAAATCTTAATATGTAGTAGACATATTTTGAATGGGAACTAAGTGAAATCCCTTGATCTCAAATATGGATGCCATATCTGAGTGGGAGCGTGAAATCATTCTAGGATATGTGGACGACATATGTGAATGATGTGATTGGTATTGATAACATTTAAGTTAGTTAATATGGCATGAAGTTGAAGTTATTAAACAATAAGATCTATCGAGATAGATTGGTAAGTTTAATAAACATCATAGTTGAATGCTTCCTAGACTTGATTTTGAAGATGTTCAAAGTATCCTAGATGAGATTCTGAAGTAGTTCAGAATGAAACAAGGAAAAGAAAGAGGTTCTTACTTGTATGAAGCATTGAGTTAGTCTTAGTATTGCAACGATGGTTAAAAGGAAGAAAGAGATGTGTTGCATCTCCTATGCCTCAGTCATAGGTTCTTCCATACAACCATATTGTATACTCGACATAATGTGACCCGAAGTTCTGGTTGGAAGGACAAGCTTTTAACTGTAAGAACATGTCTTGAAGTAATTATTGAGTTAATCACTGAACCAGAATTAAGTTTGTACTTAAATGGCAAGAAGCAAAGTAAGTGGCATAGTTGCATTTCATGCACTAGGATCTACATAGATATAGAAGTATAAAGGCTCCGTATGATGTGATGTATATTGTTATGGCGGGGCTAGTTCGCTTTTAACGTAGAATGATGTGTCCCAGGGCACAGTGCCCATGAGAAAGCCCTCGAGGTTGATCTAAAGTCACTGTAGGCTCCTGGAAATCGGCCTCATTCTGCTGCCATAACTGTCGTATATACACAAAGGATTGCAAAGTGTGTTTTGAAGTTTAGATGACAACAGTGAAAACGACCGTCATTATATACAGTAGAAACAAAGTCTCACCTTGTTGCCAAACGAATACTTCGTCCCATTATGAGATAATGGTGTGAATGTCGAAGTTAGGAAGACATTAACGATTTGCAAAGACATAATGATCTGGTAAAACAGAACATGGACATGACATTTTCCATAAGCATCAACAAACGCATATGTGATATGTTTATGATGAAAATGCAAGCTAGATTATTTGTACTCTAGTGCAAGTGGGAGACTGAAGGAGATATGCCCTAGAGGCAAATAATAAATAGGTTTTTATTGTCATATCTCAATTAGTTCATAATAGTTTCATACTGTGCTATAATTGTATTAATATGAAACGTTAATACATGTGTGGTATGTAAACAAACCGTGTCTCTAGTTACCTCTAGTGAACTAGTTCATTGGTCATGAGGATGATCTAGGGTTTCGAGATCATGGGCATTTATGCCAATTGACAATGAGGTCACATCATTAGTTGAATGATGTGATAGACAAACAACCCAACCAGTTATATCTTAATGAGATCTAGTTACAAAGTTCACCATTAATGATAAAACTAAGGAAACCTCGCGACCTGTCCTTAGACTGTGAGATAATGCAAATCACCGTTCTGGAGGGAGCTTAGATGGTTATCAAGTATCACTCCGTGACTGGGTGATCAAAAAGGTGCTACTCAGGTTTCCCAAAGGAGCGCGTAGAGGAGTACATATCAAGACCAGGATTTGCCAATCCATGTAACGGATAGATACATATGTGGCCATCTCGATGACGTTGCATTAACGAAGCTTGCGACCATGTGACTGGGTCACAGAATGCAACAACACGGAAACGAGAAAACAAGTTCATCGGTAACGAGATCGAACGAAGGTATGGAGATACCATAGATCAAATCTCGTTTGAACTAGGTATCAATTGGCAAAGGAAATGGGAAACGACTGTTTATGGTTCAAACGACATTGTCATCGTGGAATGCACGAGGGTCAATATGGGCATCCCAGTCCCGCTATTCATCATTGATGGAGATCATGTCTGTGCCATTCCTGAGCCGTGGGGAAAAACACTTAAGGGTACGATGAGCTAGAGATCCTCCGTAAGTTGGAATCACCATATGAAAGAGAAAAGGAAACCGGAAAAGTTCCATGAGAGAATCGGAATCATTCTGGGAAAGTTCTGAAGTTGTTCGGAGGAAATCGAAAGGGAACCGAAAGGTGTTTTGGGTCAAGTCGGATTTTGTAATATGTATTTATATGTTAATTAATGTAATTAATATTAAATATAATATTAAAATCTAATTTGAAGGGGTATTCCACTAATGGGCCAAACTTCCTAGGGAAAAGGGCCCATGAGGGAAAACCGAAGGAGGGAAGGGCCAAGGCCCAGGCGCCTCAAGGGGACCCAAAGGGGAGGGCACACCCCCTCCCCCTATATAAAGGGGTGCCCATGGGTGGGAATAGACACACCAATATTTGGAGAAGTCCTTTGGTTGACTTTCTCCTTCTCCCTCTCTCTCTCGTCTCCATGCATTGGTACGGTCCCAAGTAAGGATTGTCCGAGCAAGAGACACCACACCTGCAGCACGCCATTGCACTGGAAGGATTCCAAGCCAGAGATCTACTTCCGCACTCCCGGCAGGGATCAAGGAGTCGGAGGTTGTCATCGTATACCGTATGTGTACGAAACCACGAGGGGCCTCGCTTGAGGCACCTTGGATGTCGTGATCCGGAGCTGCTGCACGATGAAGAAGGAGCAAGGGGTGACCTGTGAGGAGCATCGCGACCTTGAGGTCGGCTACGGCTTCGACTACTTCAACCACGTTCCCCTCAGAACGTTAACCGCGTACGGTCTACAAGGATATGTATTCTATACGCTCGGCCATTACCGCATTACTACATAGATAGATCTTGGCAGTATTAGGTGGTTCCAACGTAGGAAAATTTTTGTTTTCTACTATGGAACCCTTCACCAACAACTTTCTACAAAAATAGAAGTGCGTAGACATCACGTCTCGCTATGGCTGCAAAGGAATGCTCGGGTCTTTGACAGGGAGTATGTTTCTGCCCATGTCTTTCTTGAGCTTGCAGACATCGTCTGGCTGGTCTAGACAGCTCGTAGAAGTGGGAAGTAGGCAGATGAGAGAGGTAGAGTAGAGCAGAGGAGAGCTGGCACTAGCCCAAAGCGGCTAGTTTCCTTCCGGTGGTCCTTCTTGTAAATTAACTCTCTCGCGCGAGCTTAATACAAAGACACGTAGATCTCCTGTGGGTTCTCGAAAAAGAAAAAAAAGTTCCACCATCTTATTGTTACATACAAAGACACGGAGTAGTATAAAGTTTTGTTTAGTCTCAAAAGCAACAGAAAAGCATGATTCATGAATCTTTCTATAAGTAACAAGACTTGGTACTGAAGAATGATTTAAAGGTAAGTAACTGAACATCATAAACTCAAAAGGTTTAACAGGAAACATCTTATGGGTGCAAATCCATGTTAAAATTTAGTACTCCCTCTGACCCAAATTAATGTTCTCAGATTTATCTAGATTCGGATACATCTATTACTAGAACTTGACTAGATAAATTCGAATCTAGACACATCTGAGAACACTAATTTGGATCGGAGGGAATAGCTGAAATGGAATGTTTTGGTTTAGATACCCAAAAAATATACTTGTACTAGTCAAAAAAATCAACAAAGAATATTCTTCAATTTTGCCCCGCCTCTCCCTTTTCGCCCCGCTGCCTCCCCGCCGGTGCCACACCCTCTGGTCCGTTCTTCGCCACCGCCTGTCTCCTTCTCGGAACCTACTCTGACTCCAAAACATACTCGTGCGCGCGCCCCGTTTGTCTCCTCTCCGTCCGGGATTTGGTTTCAAGGTATGAGCTCTATATATCCAGATCCCCCCCGACGCCCACAAGCTCAGATCGATTGTGCAGATCTAACAAAAATCCCATCTTTTGTCTCTAGTTTGTAGCATGTCTAAGCGGCAATGGTAGGATGAGGAGTGTTAGTAGGCCAACTACCGCGACCGCATCATCAACAAGCAGAAGAGCCTCTATCTGGTTCTGGATGACTAGGACACGGGCTTCACCATCCGCAAGCTTGATGCTGACAGCCCTGACCTGAGCGTCCCCCCTGTCCTCCGGCTAGAGTCACCTATGCGTCACCATTCCATGGACTTTACCGCCCTCGGCAGCAAAATCATAGCCATGAGCAACCAATTTCCTGCAACCTTGGTCTTTGACACGGAAACCGCCTCGCTCTCCATCGACAATCCCCTCCCTGATTCACTTCACAATGCCCTCAACTTCTTTGTCACCGCCAGTGATGACATGCTAATGGCATTTGCCTACTACTTCATGTTGTGGCTCGTCTCCTTTGAAGTCATGACCACCACCAAGGACGACTTCCGCTCTCTGTGCCTAAGCACAGATTGGTCATGGAAAAGCATGCCCACACCCCCCTTCACCAAGCGTGAAATGATCAAATCCTACACCCTTCATCTGGATGGACACACCTTATTTGTGTCTGCGTCCAGCAGCAAGGTCAGCGGCACATTCTCCTTGGACACCAACATCAGTGAGTGGACCCACCTTGGGGAATGGATGCTCCCTTTCCAACTCCAAGGTTACTTCGGCGCCGAGCTAGATGCTTGGGTTGGGCTACACATAGATTGCTTCATCTGCTCCTGCCAAGTTCCCCCCCTCAGCAGCAGCAACATTCAACAGCCCCACTGGAAGATGGCCAAGGAGCACAAGATGTGAACCCCACGGCATCAGGTGGCAAAAGCGCAAGGGGCTACTCTCACTTACATGGGAAACTCCAGGTTTTTCCTTGTTGATTGCGAGATAGCCGACCGATTAGAGCTCCACGATGCCTTTGATGGTGACTCGGATGGCTGCGTGCTCCACATGACCATGTTTGGTCTCAAGTATAATCACGAGGGCAAGCTGCAAATCATCGACATAAACACTATCTCTTGTCCTGCGTCTAGGCAACTCCCGTCTTTTTCTCCTGTAGCGTTCTGGGTGTAGCTACGAAGGAAATCACACCTGTTGTTTTTATTAGCTATGCTCATTGTCCTATTTATAAATTACTCCCTCCATTTTTCTATGCGGTGACCCAGCATACCACTGCATAACGTAGTACACTATAGTCGTTGACATAACACCAATGAAACACCATTCACTATTATTACATCCCTTAGGGTGGTACAACAGAAACACAGAAGGTCCAAGACATGACTATAGGTTACAACTCGACTCTTTACAAAAAGATCCAGATGACACTCTAGATTAAAGAGAGAGAAAGAAACTTCTTACAAAGAAGAACCAGAAGTTATAACTTAGGACTATCTCTAGTCTAAAACTAGCATCTAGACTAAAAGGCTTGCAATTGCTGCTAATGCAATGCTCTATAGAATTAGGTTTATGGCTAGAGAATATATTCCTGTCTACGTAGGAACTTTGTCTTCACTTCAGCTACGGTATATGTTCACTTCGTCGTATTTATTAAAGGACTTGAGATGACGATGAGGGTTTCTTGATCAGAAGTTGATGTTGACGTCGTCTTCAACGTCTTAGAACCTAGCAAGGGTTAAGAAGGTACGGTTGAGTACGAGCGTACTCAGCAAGTTCACTAAAAAGGAGTGTATGATGCACTAACTCTACAGCCACAGACCAAAGGTCGTAGGCAATGCAGGTTTTCGTAAACATTTCTTCAAAGGTTGCTTTTATTCTGAAAACTATGTCCGACAGCCTTCACAGGTTGACCAGAACCTTCATGGGGTTCCTTTACTGCCGCGTTCATAGCTCCTTCCCGGAACAGGGAGTAACATTTCATAGTTCTTACACTCTGCAGAGGTGCGTCACTTTTCCCATGAGAGACCTTAAGCTTTGTTGCACCACCGGGAGTATATCCCCGTTCAAACTTCCATGGTTTGAGGCCCAACCTAAGATCCAAGCCACTCACAGCCCCCTTCGCAACCCAGCATGTCCCCTTGGTGTACGCCATGCCCACTTCTTGAATTACGACAATGGTTAGTACAGACCGTCAGATGCCAGAACTATCATGGGACGTTGAGGGCTCCCACCCATATGCTGCATATCTCTATGAATTACCAATAATTGCACGCTACGAGGATAACAGCCACGACCTGACCATCTGGATGCATGCGAGAGGAAGAAGATACAACTGACTTCTTTGTCCCATTCCAAATCTCATGGTTAACGTGTATTATACGGTGCTAGAATCACTGGCAACATTGGTTGTTAAGTCCTAGATGATATATTCCTGGACAATGGTATCCCAATTGCCAGACTTAACAGATTAGCTGATCACCCTGAATCAGTAACCGATATTTCAAGTTAATTATGAAAATAGTGTTTTAGACCTTTTTGAAATGCAAGTGATGACAACATTTGAGTTACAAGCATAGAAAATAATCAAAGGACATGAGCAAGTTGTGAACTTGCCTTTGTGATTGCAAGATTATGCACTCACGGTCTTCAAGACGCTAGAAGATCCAAATTCTGTAAATAGCATCATTCATCCGGTAAGGACTAATGTTTAAAGAAGCAAGATGCAAATGTACATAAGTAATGTAATGCAGTTTGATAAACGTGAATACCTAGACTAATTGTATCTAATCTAGGGTTTGGAGTTTGTGATAATATCTTTAGAATGTGTTCCACTTTTATACTAGTTTCACACTTGTGCTTCTTATTAAGGCTTGTGAGAGTGTGTGGAACAATATGTAAATCCAACAAGTAGGATGTAATATTAAAGCACTCAAATGGATCATGGTATCTAAAATATTTCTTAAGCGAGATTATTACTCAATTAAAGTCTTTCTAGATATGCTTAAGAATTACTTTTAATGTTTCTTAAAAGAATAACTTTCAAGGAAAAGGTTACTTTTACAAAGTAAAGGTATTTAAATTTTAACATGCAAAGTATCGAAGTGAAGAATAATAGCATTCTAATGTTGAGGTGAACTGCTACTTGGTAATTATGATAGGTTTTGGTGTGATAGGTTGTTAAGAGTTAAATAACTTGGTTATAAAATTATTGTTTAAAGTGAAAAAATGAATAACCTTTGAAGAAAAGGTTTCTTTGCCAAGGTTTAAACAATCTGTGGGGTTAATAGAATGTGATCAATGTCGTTGCATTTGCTCGATAGGTTTGAAGAAGCTTCAAGATTTTCTTGAAATCAGACCAAAGTTAACTATAAAAACATATTTAGACTTTAGATATTGTGTTTATAGTTTAGTGGACCAAAGTTAACTTTAAAACATGAGTAGACTTGGGTGTGATGTGTCTAAACTATTCTCAGGTTTTTAGGGTTATGGTAGGTATGATCAAGAGTGTGAGATCAATCACTCCCAATATAAGTGAATGATAAGTTTAAATATAATTTGTTATTACGAATATAATTTATCTTATTAAGGAAATTAAATTTAGATGATTTTAAATAATCTATTAAAGTTTGAAATTACGTTTAAGAATGGTTAAAAGTTAAATAGCATTCACTTTTATTATAAGTGAATGATGTTTAAAGTTTACTCAAAATTATTGGTTTAATTTGGAGTTATGGTTTTTAAAGGTTTTCTAAAAGTTAATAGTTTACACTTAAGTATTATTATAAACTTAAATTATGGTTTTGGAAGTAGTATTGAAATGTACAAGATTTAGGGTTTTATATAAAATTGTGATTATTTCTTATTGAAGAATGTTCTTAAAGAATTTACCATCTAAATAATAACTAAGGATTCATTTCTTAATAACCTTAAAATGTGTTGGAATAACATAACTAGTATTTTTCTAGGAAAACATACTTACTTAAGATCATAGAAGTGAATTTTATTTAATTTTAGGTGTTATCCTTATTTTTACAAATTCCGCAAAGGATTATATATCTTTAAATATTTGCTTCAATATTTACTTGAAAACAAATTAAGTTAGTATTTTTATAAAATAGTAGATTCATTTTTATATGTAAAAATGATTTCTATTCAATTTTATATCTTTGTTTTATTTTATGAAATTTCTTTTAGGTCTTAATGGTATTAATATTTATTTACATTTTATTTAACTTAAACAAGTGAGGTTATATTTTTCTTAGGTAGATATTATTTTTGTGGTCCTTTTGATATATTATATATATATTTAGGATTTTTCTTTATTTTTCTAAAACCTTTTTAGTTCCAAGGGTATATTTGTTATTAAACATTGTTACTAAGGTCTTCTTTGTAAAACCCTAGGCCTAGCCCGGCCCGATCCAGCCCACTAGGTTGGGTTCAACCCCAACCCAAGTGTTGGGTTGGACCAACCCGGTCTCACTCGACCCCGAGCTCACCTCGCTCCTGTCTCTCACGCATACTCTCTAGTGACGCCATGGCGACGCATACTCTCTAGTCCAGCCTCCCCGTCTAATGTTGTGGTGTGCGATGAGACAGTCGATGCCGCTCCGTCGACTGGTCCCGCTCGATTTGTTGCTCGTCTCCTCTCCTGACCAGGCCGCCTCCACCCTGACCCCTAGGATTTGGCGGCCGCCGGCGATGTAGTGCTTCGTCGCCCTTATGGTGATGTACCGTGGCTCTAGCAGCCATGTGGTTTCGCCAGTGTTGCTTGTGCTGCCATGACCGCCGTGCTTGCGGCTTGGCACGGGTTGCAGCACCCTCGGGTGCTCCTTGTGCCACCGTGTGCGTGCTCGTCGGTGATTCTACTTCCTCTTCTAACTACCGCGAGGACCACGGGTGAGTTCTTCCCTTTTCCCCTCTTGTTCTTTGCCTTGCCTTTCTGACCTCTATGTGCTTGTTATGTATGGACCCTAATTAGTGTTTCCCACTGTACTAGGGTTCATCCCTCTGTTCTAGGGTTCATCCCTTGGTACTACGATTATTTGAGATGATTACCTACGGACTCTAGTTGTGTAGAGTGCACTGTTATGATGTGAGCTTGGTGTTGACAGTGGTTTCTGTCAGTAGACTATTAACTAAATCTTTAATTATTGCCCTGTATTGAATTCATGATACTATGGTTAGGAGATAAATTGGGATTAGCTCACTGGTCCTGATTGATATATATATCAATTGGGTAGTGATTGAATTGCTTCAGTATTGAAGCAGTATTGCTGGCTATCTATTCTAGTTATTTTGATGAATTGATTAAGATGAATTCCAGTGCTTTGCTCTAAAGCTTGCTTCTGATGGTATACAGATACCATGAATTACTTGTGTCCTAAGTATTGTCCATATGATAGTGTAATTCTATATATGTACTTGATTCTTAGGGACAATGCCTAAGAAAATTATATAAATTGGTTTCTTTAATTGTTTGTGACAAGAGATGATGATCACTGGTTCATGTGCATAACTAATGATCCACTAGTTTCTATATTGGTGGATTATAGAATGATGGTTAATAGGCTTTGGTATGGAAGCATTGGAATTTGATATCTAATCCATTTGTCCTCTGATAATAGAATGTATAGATGTCAAAGATGATTCCTAATTGTTATTTTAGGAAAATGATAAAGTCTGTTTTTGAGAGGATTAGGCTATGTAGCATGTATGTATGGATTACTTACCAGACATGGTTATTGTGATACCATCAATTGGTTGGTACACAATATATGTTTCTTGCTAAGCTTTTTATGAACTTTGCTTTGAATTGGCTTAGCTTGTAAGCTTGGAAGGATTTCTATCATCTATAGAGCTATACTTGATAGATCCCTTAGTTTATGATGCTGGTCTGAGCCTTTGCTGGGTAGAAACAAAGATTTTTACCTACTGCCCCCCTCTTTCAAATATCCCATGATGGATAATTCATAATTATGATTCATATAGTGTTTAGGAAAATGATTTGCTAGGCTTTTGTAAGGATAGTATGGTGGATCCTTACTTTTTAAGATGAAGTTTTAAGATGTATCATTTCTGAGGTTCTACCATCCATAGGATGTGCCCAGAAATGTTCATTCAAGAATTCCTGTGCATCTAATTATAAAACTAGAGATTTATATCCCAGATCAGTGAAGCAAAGGCTGAGATCTTGGTGGTAGTTTGCAAAGATTTATTCTTGGCTGTTTAACTTTCTTCAAGGATGAATATACACCTCACTTGGGGTGTTTTTCTGATGAAATGGATAAGATCAATGATGGTTTGTAAAGACTCACCACACAACTTGCTTGTTGGTGATGCTGTGGTTATGCTTGATTTTGCTGGCTTGATCTTGGTGACTTGATCACTCCCTGGATCCTGTTTTGCACACCCCATGTTTTGGTTCTGCTCCTCCTTGCTCCTGTGACCTTGCACTTGTTCTTGCTATCCTTCTACACCACCCCCTCATTATGTCACCATTCTGTGGTGATCTTATGGTTGATTTGGTAAGATATCTGGTGGATTTGTTAGGAATTTGGCAAACTCAGTGTGTGCTTGTCTATGCACTTGAGAAGATAGAATGAGCTCCCTGGTGGCTACGTTACGGCAGGGTGTTCTCTTTTGAGTGTTTGTACTACTGCTGCTGTTTGGACATCACATTACATGCATTTACGTGACTAAGCTACCTTGTTGTTTGGTCTGGATGTGGATCAGATCAAGTGAATCTGCTTTCACTGTTTAACCTTTTACTAGTTACTATCCTGGTGAAACTTGCCCCTTTTATTGAGCTAGTGATGTTGATCTGAAGCTGTTTGCTTAAAACAACAGATATTATACATTAGTAAAAATTTCCCCTTTAACTTACTCAATGAGGTAAACAAGAACAGTGCACTCCATTGTTCTCCACTGAGAGTAAGACTAACCAATTAACAACCTATTACCTTTTGAGTTTATTTTATTTTGTGGGGCAAGGATCTGGAAAATCAAGATTCAGTATAGAAATAGATAGATAGACTAGGATTTTTCTCTTACATTGTAATCTTTTATTTATCCCCTTTTGTAAATAATATTTGTAACATTATTCTTATTATTTAATAAAGTTTCATTTCATTGTAATTGGTTTTCTAGAATACTTTTATTTGATGTATTTATCTCCCTTTGGATTATTGTAACGAAATAAAGGAAATAAATAAGAATTCATTTCTTATTTAAATTACTTTGTTATGTTATCTTTAATTCTCATTATAGTTTAATATATCTTTAATGTAATCAAACACTACTACTATATCATTTTGGAAAACAATTTAATATTACTTAATTTTACTTTTTTTTAAATCTCCCAAATGATTTAAATTTCAAATTTGAATTCAAATTGTTTCCCTAAAATTCATTAATTCCTAAAGGTCATATTGGAACTTATCGCAATCAACTTGATGATCTCCTTCAGTTCCACCAAGTTAAAAGAAGCTTCCATCACTTTGACAAGTTTTATTTAAAGGCACGAAAATTATCCAAATTTTCTATGAATGCAATGCACACACCTCATCACAGCTTATTTCTAAGCTCTAATGTTGGGGTGTTACAGACTCTCCCCCTTAAAATAAAATCCGTCCCCGAAGTTCTACTCTCTTGTGTTTCGGAATTAGGTGTTGACTTGTATTGATCACGACATTTCTTAACTCCAGTGTGATCATAATTGGGGATAATTGTGGTACCCCATATCCAGATCTTTTTCCGTGGACTCTCTTCACACTTGGCAACTTCCATCTGTCGTTCCAATATGTAGCATACTCCTTCTACTACAATCCCTTGGGTTACATCTTCAAAGTTCTACTTAGGATTGGTTTGAGACACATGTTGTCCCTTCCAATACAATTTTCCTACTACTGTACACTAGACTTTTTAGTAGGCTCTCTTCCTTCTTAAGGACAACTTACCAGTTGTTTCCCCCTTATAACTAGTCCACTAGGGTTAAGCAGTTATGTCTACTCCGATCATTCATCTGGACATACTCTCGGAAATACTTTAGAATGATGGCTTCTTATAACCTTGTGAGAATAAGGCTTAATCTTATCATAGTTTAGTACTTCTTGTCCAACCTTTAGTCAGAAAGTTAGACAACAACACTTTAGTGTTTATTATTTACTCCCCCCCTTGGGGTTTCCTAATGGTCTCTAAACTTCATGTATAATACCCATTAACTCAATAATAAGGATATTGGTCTCTATCTAGCTTATACTTTACCTATATAAGGTCTTACGAAAGAATCTGCGGTACACCCACACAATTGTGGATCTCCAAAATAAATGTTCCAACATTACTTGTCTTCCTTTTTATCCTACTAGATAGTACTTTTCACCGGCTGATCTGATGTCGCCAGAATGTCTCGAAAACCGTTCGCTTAAATTCTATACTCTTTTATGTCATTCTTAGCTTAGGCCAAGTTTTATGCTCTTTAAATTATACAAAGATGACCTAATTAGCTAAACCGCTAGGATACCAGCTACGGATACCAACTACGGATCCTCCTTGGTGTATTAATTACCCTACGGTTCTTCGACTTCTTACCGGAATTCTCTCTGAGTTGTTAGAGCTTGAATACCACCCTTGTTCCAAGACTTCTTATTTGCACTGATTCATGATACATCCATGATCGTGGGACAACTACTTCATTAGCTTCTGAGCAACATCACCTATCTTGAGTGAACTTAAGTTCATTCCTCCATGTTACTCCACACCTTTTCTGCATTAATAATCCTTCTTATTGTTAGCACATAAGGAGTTGGGATTGATCCATCCTTCAAAATAATATTTATACTCCATATATTTGGTTTCCTTCTTCTTGCAGTCTTAATCTTGATCTTCTGAACTCGTCACTCCCTTACACGAATTCCCTTTTCTATCAAGGTCTATGACATCAAGTAATAACTTGATGATGCAACATGCATTTGCACGCCAAGTCAAACTTCATGTACAGATCTAGTCAATCAAGAATATCCAAGAAAACCAAGAAATCCAAATGTGGTACATATAACACACAATATTCTAAGCCCAGAATATAGTAGTCGAGTAAAACATCTCTAGAATTCAGGCTTAGCAGTGTAGTATATGACACCTCCTAGTATAGGTTTACTTTGTGATAATTAACACTTAGGGTTAAACTACTCTTTGTCTCAATATTTACCCGATTTGCTCAGTTGTAACTCGATAATTTTGAGCAAAGTGATCTCACTTTGGTTCTTACTAACCACTTACCTTTCTTTCGGGACTACTAAAGACTACCAATTTTCCATTCTATCGTAAACTATCCTCATATGTTCACTCAAAACTACGAACAACATTGTAGTTACTACCTTAATCCAACAATTATTGCAATATTATGTCATCTATGCCTTCTATCATAGACCTATACTATTCTTAACTTACTGTTATTACAAGATTCGTTACTGAGTACTTGTTCTAATTACAAACTTATCATGGTCTCGGAGCTACTCCCACCATGAACTTGATAGGATTTACCTAGTCATCATGATTAAAGAGCTAACCTTACCATGACGACTCTACTTCTTAGCTTATGATTAATGATTCTTAATAGAATTCTACTCCATCACATGGAATTCTCAAGTGAATGCCACATGATTTACTTCCAGGTGTATCTATATATACTCTAATGGTCTACCTTAAGTGGTATAGTGGTATCTTCTAGTGATAAGGTTCTTCGAATTTACAGGAATTCTAAATATAGACTCCATCACTAATACTACTCCACATGATATCCTACACTTAGTCCTAATCTTCTTTGACATTTTACTTGCTTAAGATATCATAGTGCTGTTATAACTATTTAGATATACACTAAAATGGATTTTCTCTAAAGAAGATGGATAACTAATCTTAAGAAAGATGATAAAAACATCCAACTTAAGTGTGACAAGGTTTATCCTCAAATGGATATCCATCACAAGTCTTGGTTTAGATAAGATGGCTCCTATAGTCACTATCCAACCTACAGATTGCCTAAAAGGGTTTTAATCCTAAGGTCAAAGCATATGCTCTGATACTAGCTGCGGTGACCCATCATACCACTTCATGATGTAGTACACTATAGTCGTTGACATAACACCAATGAAACACCATTCACTAGTATTACATCCCTCAAAGTGGTACAACAGAAACACAACAGGTCCAAGACATGACTATAGGTTACAACTCAACTCTTTACAAAAGATCCAGAGAACACTCTAGGTTAAAGAGAGAGAAAGAAACTTCTTACAAAGAAGAACCAGAAGTAACTAAGGACTATCTCTATTCTAAAACTAGCATCTGGACTAAAAGGCTTGCAATTGTTGCTAACACAATGCTCTATAGAATTAGGTTTTATGGCTAGAGAGTCTATTCCTATCTACGCAGGAACTTTGTCTTCACTTCAGCTGCGGTATATGTTGACTGCATCGTCTTTATTAAAGGACTTGAGATGACGATGATGGTTTCTTGAGCAGAAGTTGATGTTGACGTCGTCTTCAATGGCTTAGAACCTAGCAAGGGTTAAGAAGGTACGGTTGAGTACGAGCGTACTCAGCAAGTTCACTAAAAAGGAGTGTATGATGCACTAACTCCACAACCACAGACCAAAGGTCGTAGGCAATGCAGGTTTTCGTAAACATTTCTTCAAAGGTTGCTTTTTTATTCTAAAAACTATGTCCCACAGCCTTCACAGGTTGACCAGAACCTTCATGGGGTTCCTTTCCTGCCGCGTTCATAGCTCCTTCCCGGAACAGGGAGTAACATGTCACAGTTCTTACACTCTGCAGAGGTGCATCACTGTTTCCACGAGAGACCTTAAGCTTTGTTGCACGGCTGGGAGTATATCCCCATTCAAACTTACATGGTTTGAGGCCCAACCTAAGATCCAAGCCAATCACTACCCCCTCTGCAACCCCGCATGTCCCCTTGGTGTACGCCATGCCCACATCTTGAATTACGGCAATGGTTAGTATAGACCGTCAGATGCTAGAACTATCATGGGACGTTGAGGGCTCCCACCCATATGATGCATATCCTCTACGTATTACCAATAAATGCATGCTCCGAGGATAACATCCATGACCTGGCCATCCGGATGCATGCAAGTGGAAGAAGATACAGTTGACTTCTCCGTCCCATTCCAAATCTCATGGTTAACGCGTATTATACGGTGCTAGAATCAATGGCGACATTGCTTGTTAAGTCCTAGATGATATATTCCTGGACAATGGTATCCCAATTGCCAGACTTAATAGATTAGCTGATCACCCTAGATCAGTAACCGATATTTCAAGTTAATTATGAAAATAGTGTTTTAGACCTTTTTGAAATGCAGGTGATGACAACATTTGAGTTACAAGCATAGAAAATAATCAAAGGACATGAGAAATTTGTGAACTTGCCTTTTGTGATTGCAAGATTATGCACTCACGGTCTTCAAGACACTAGAAGATCCAAATTCTATAAACAGCATCATTGGTCCGGTAAGGACTAATGTTTAAAGAAGCAAGATGCAAATATGCATAAGTAATGTAATGCAGTTTGATAAACGTGAATCCCCAGACTAATTGTATCTAATCTCGGGTTTGGTGTTTGTGATAATATCTTTAGAATGTGTTCCACTTTTATACCAGTTTCACACTTGTGCTTCTTATTAAGGCTTGTGAGAGTGTGTGGAACAATATGTAAATCCAACAAGTAGGATGCAATATTAAAGCACTCAAATGGATCATGGTATCTAAAATATTTCTTATCGAAGTGAAGAATAATAGCATTCTAAGGTTGAGGTGAATTGCTACTTGGTAATTATGATAGGTGTTGGTGTGATAGGTGTTAAGAGTTAAATAACTTAGTTATAAAATTATTGTTTAAATTGGCAAAATGAATAACCTTTGAAGAAAAGGTTTCTTTGCCAAGGTTTAAACAATCTATGGGGTTAATAGAATGTGATCAATGTCGTTTGCATTTGCTAGATAGGTTTGAAGAAGCTTTAAGATTTTATTGAAATCATACCAAAGTTAACTATAAAAACATATTTAGACTTTAGATATTGTGTTTATAGTTTAGTGGACCAAAGTTAACTTTAAAACATGAGTAGACTTGGGTGTGATGTGTCTAAACTATTCTCAGGTTTTTAGGGTTATGGTAGGTATGATCAAGAGTGTGAGATCATTCACTCCCAATTTAAGTGAATGCTAAGTTTAAATATAATTTCTTATTATGAATATAATTTATCTTATTAAGGAAATTAAATTTAGATGATTTTAAATAATCTATTAAAGTTTGAAATTACGTTTAAGAATGGTTAAAAGTTAAATAGCATTCACTTTTATTATAAGTGAATGATGTTTAAAGTTTACTCAAAATTATTGGTTTAATTTGGAGTTATGGTTTTTAAAGGTTTTCTAAAAGTTAATAGTTTACACTTAAGTATTATTATAAACTTAAATTATGGTTTTGGAAGTAGTATTGAAATGTACAAGATTTAGGGTTATATATAAAATTGTGATTATTTCTTATTGAAGAATGTTCTTAAAGAATTTACCATCTAAATAATAACTAAGGATACATTTCTTAATAACCTTAAAATGTGTTGGAATAACATAAGTAGTATTTTTCTAGGAAAACATACTTACTTAAGATCATAGAAGTGAATTTTATTTAATTTTATTTGTTATCCTTATTTTTACAAAATTCCACAAAGGATTATATATCTTTAAATATTTGCTTCAAGATTTACTTGAAAAAAAATTAAGTTAGTATTTTTATAAAATAGTAGATTCATTTTAATATGTAAAAATGATTTTTATTCAATTTTAAGTCTTTGTTTTATTTTATGAAATTTCTTTTAGGTCTTAATGGTATCAATTTTATTTACATTTTATTTAACTTAAACAAGTGAGGTTATATTTTTCTTAGGTAGATATTATTTTGTGGTCCTTTTGATATATTATATATATATTTAGGATTTTTCTTTATTTTTCTAAAACCTTTTTAGTTCCAAGGGTATATTTGTTATTAAAATTTTTCACTAAGGTCTTCTTTGTAAAACCCTGGGCCTGGCCCGGCCCGATCCAGCCCACTAGGTTGGGTTCAACCCCAACCCAAGTGTTGGGTTGGACCAACCCGGTCTCACTCGAACCCGAGCTCACCTCGCTCCTCTCTCTCACGCGTACTCTCTGGTGACACCATGGCGACGCCATCACCGCTGTGATGCTGGCGGCTCCAGCCTCTCTGTCTGCCACCATGGTGCGTGACGAGACAGTCGAAGCCGCTCTGTCAACTGGTCCCACTCGATTTGTCGCTCGTCTCCTCGCCTGACCAGGTCGCCTCCACCCCGACCCCTAGGGTTTGGTGGCCACTGGCGATGTAGTGCTTCGCCGCCCCTATGGTGTTGTACCGCGGTTCTGGTGGCCCTATGGTTCCGCCAGCATTACTCGTGCTGTCGTGACCACCGTGCTTGCGGCTTGGTGCCGTTGTAGCGCCCTCGGGTGCTCCCCGTGCTGCCGTGTGAGCGCTTGTCGGCAATTCTGCTTCCTCTTCTAACTACTACGAGGAACACGGGTGAGTTCTTCCCTTTTCCCCCTCTTGTTCTCTGTCTTGCCTTGCTGACCTCTATGTGCTTGTTATGTATGAACCCTAATTAGTGTTTCCCACTGTACTAGGGCTCATCCGTCTGTGCTAGGGTTCATCCCTTGGTACTAGGATTATTTCAGATGATTACCTACGGACTCTAGTTGTGTAGAGTGCACTGTTATGTTGTGAGCTTGGTGTTGACAGTAGTTTCTATCAGTAGACTATTAGCTGAATCTTTAATTACTGCCCTGTATTAAATTGATGATACTATGGTTAGGAGCTAAATTGGGATTAGCTCACTGGTCCTGATTGATATATATATATATATCAATTAGGTTGTGATTGAATTGCTTTAGTATTGAAGTAGTGTTGCTGGCTATCTATGCTAGTTATTCTGATGAATTGATTAAGATGAATTCCAGTGGTTTACTCTAAAGCTTGCTTCTGATGGTATGCGGCTACCATGAATTACTTGTGTCCTAAGTATTGTCCAGATGACAGTGTAATTCTATATATGTACTTAATTCTTAGGGACAATGCCTAAGAAAATGATATGAATTGGTTTCTTTAATTGTTTGCTAACTTCTTTGACAAGAGATGATGAACACTGGTTCATGTGCATAACTAATGATCCACTAGTTTGTATACTGGTGGATTATAGAATGATGGTTGGTAGGCTTTGGTATGGAAGCATTGGAATTGGATATCTAATCCATTTGTCCTCTGATAATTTCTGATAATAGAATGTATAGATGTCAAAGATGATTCCTAATTGTTATTTTAGGAAAATGATTAAGTCTGTTTTTGAG
The DNA here is from genome assembly GCA_910589775.1 of Avena eriantha. NCBI lineage: Eukaryota > Viridiplantae > Streptophyta > Magnoliopsida > Poales > Poaceae > Avena > Avena eriantha. The sequence goes on along the minus strand of OU342740.1, from coordinate 314,604,771 downwards.
AGGATTAGGCTATGTAGCCTGTATGTATGGATTACTTACCAGACATGGTTATTGTGATACCATCAATTGGTTGGTACACAATATTTGTTTCTTGCTAAGCTTTTTATGAACTTTGCTTTGAATTGGCTTAGCTTGTAAACTTGGAAGGATTTCTATCAGCTATAGAGCTATACTTGATAGATCCCTTAGTCTATGATGCCGGTCTGAGCCTTTGCTGGGTAGAAACAAAGATTTTTACCTGTTGCCCCCTCTTTCAAATATCCCATGATGGATAATTCATAATTATGATTCCTATAGTGTTTAGGAAAATGATTTCCTAGGCTTTTGTAAGGATAGTATGGTGGATCCTTACTGTTTAAGATGTATCATTTTTTAGGTGCTACCATCCATAGGATGTGCCCAGAAATGTTCATTCAAGGATTCATGTGCATCTAATTATAAAACTAGAGATTTCTATCCCAGATCAGTGATGCAAAGGCTGAGATCTTGGTGGTAGTTTGCAAAGATTTATTCTTGGCTGTTTAAATTTCTTCAAGGATGAATATACACCTCACTTGGGTGTTTTTCTGAGAAGATTATATATAGAACATCACATGTTCTAATGAAATGGATACGATCAATGATGGTTTGTATAGACTCACCACACAACTTGCTTGTTGGTGATGTTGTGGTTATGCTTGATTTTGCTGGCTTGATCTTGGTGACTTGATCACTCCCTGGAGCCTGTTTTGCACACCCCATGTTCTGGTTCTGCTCCTCCTTGCTCTTGTGACCTTGCACTTGTTCTTTCTATCCTTCTACACCACCCCCTCCTTATGTCACCATTATGTGTTGATCTGATGGTTGATTCGGTAAGCTATCTTGTGGATTTGTTAGGAATTTGGCAAACTTAGTGTGTGCTTGCCTGTGTACTTGAGAAGATAGAATGAGCTCCCTGGTGGCTGTGTTACGGCACGATGTTCTCTTTTGAGTGCTTGTACTTGTGCTGTTGTTTGGACAACACATTACAAGTATTTAGGTGACTAAGCTACCTTGCTATTTGGTCTGGTTGTGGATCAGATCAAGTGAATCTGCTTTCACTGTTTAACCTTTCACTAGTTACTATCCTAATGAAACTTACCCCTTTTATTGAGCTAGTGATGTTGATCTGAAGGTGTTTTATTAAAAGAACAGATGTTATACATTGGTGAAATTTGCCCCTTTAACTTACTCAATGAGGTAAACAAGAACAGTGCACTCCACTATTCTCCACTGAGAGTAAGACTAACAAATTAACAACCTATTACCTTTTGAGTTATTTTTATTTTGCAGGACAAGGATCTGGAAAATCAAGATTTAGTATAGAAATAGATAGATAGACTAGGATTTTTCTCTTACATTGTAATCTTCTATTTATCCCCTTTTGTAAAGAATCTTTGTAACATTATTCTTATTATTTAATAAAGTTTCATTTCATTGTAATTGGTTTTCTGGAATACTTTTATTTAATGTATTTATCTCCCTTTGGATTATTGTAATGAAATAAAGGAAAGAAATAAGAATTCCTTTCTTATTTAAATTACTTTGTTATGTTATCTTTATTTCTCATTATAGTTTAGTATATCTTTAATGTAATCAAACACTACTACTAAATCATTTTGGAAAACAATTTAATATTACTTAATTTTAGTTTTTTTTAATATCTCCCAAATGATTTAAATTTCAAATTTGAATTCAAATTGTTTCCCTAAAATTCATTAATACCTAAAGGTTATATTGGAACTTATCGCAATCAACTTGATGATCTACTTTATTTCCACCAAGTTAAAAGAAGCTTCCATCACTTTGCCAAGTTTTATTTAAAGGTGCAAAAATTATCCAAATTTTCTATGCATGAATGCAATGCACGCACCTCATCATAGCTTATTTCTAAGCTCTAATGCTAGGGTGTTACATTCTACATGCAAAGCCACTTTGGAAATTGAAATAGACCTGCACTTTGTCCCTGACCGCGTGGATCTCGGTGAGGCCAAAGTACTTCATGTTCCTACAAGCTGCCAATTTGCCGACATTTTCACCAAGGGGCTACCGACCAGAGTATTTCAGGGGTTTCGATCCAGTCTAAACATTGTCCCTAGCATAATTCTGACTGCGGGGGGTGTTGACACGTCTTATTGTGTAACGTTTGTCTATGTAACAACTGTTAGACGGTTAGTATCTTCTCCTGGCTAGACTTGTACCGCAAGATGTACCAGCCATATCCGGATGTATAAGGGTACAGTTGATCTATAACAAACTCAGTTGTAATCCTGTAATCTGCCTCGCGATGGTTGTTGGTTAATCGCCTATATAAACACGGAATGGTGGCCCTCAACAGGGATCAACGCCTTAACCCGAAACCTGATAACTCACATGGTATTAGAGCCAACCTCCACACAAATCCACACCTAGATCAATCCCATCTCACCACCGATGTCAACCAGCTCCTCCTCAACCATCATGACCTCACCAATCCATCAAGGTGTATCAGAGAAGCTTGGGAAGGGCAACTTCCTCCTCTGGAAGGCCCAGGTGTTGTCAGCGATCCGCAGCGCACAGATAGTGAGCTACATCGATGGCTCATCCAAGGCTCCCACGATGGAGATCACTGTCGGTGCAGGGGACGCCGCCAAGAAGGTGCCCAACTCCGATTACGCCCTCTGGGCGGCCCAGGAATAGCAGGTCTATGGGTTCATCTTCAAATCGCTATCACGCGAAGTCATGGCTCACATGATCACCACCCACACCGCACAAGAGCTCTGGGACGCCATCGTCGCCATGTTCGGCGCTCGCACATGAGCGCGCATGGTCAACACTTGCATCGCCCTGTCAACCACCAAGAAGTTGCCCAACATGACCATGGTTGAATACGTGGCCAAGATGAAAGGCTATGGAGACGGTATAACATCCACCGGCAAGCCCCTCGACAATGAGGACATGGTATCCTACATCATCGCCGGCCTCGACGAGAAGTACAACGCCCTGGTCACTGCCATCCTTGCTAGGGAGACACACATCTCTATAAGAGATCTCTATTCTTAGCTCGTCAATTCGAGAGTCACTAGCACCTTCTTCATGGCAGCGGATCATCACAATCCTCTGCCAACGCCGCAACCTGCGGAGGACATGGCGGCTTCAACCGTGGCGGTGGCCACGGCAACTACATCAATAGCGGCCGCGGACGTGGCAACATCAACCCTAACCAGGGTGTCCAAAACGGCGGCGTCTATCAAGGAGGCGGCCGCAGTGGCTACAACAACACTGGCCGCGGTCGCGGCAACCAGTATGGTGGTGTTGGCCGCCCTCGGTGCCAGCTCCGCAACGTCACTGGACACGTTGTGAAGGATTGTTGGTACCTCTATGACGAGAAATTTGACCTATGAGAGCACTATGCCTCCGCTGCCTACAACATCAACAATGTCAACGGAGAGTGGCACATCGACATCGGCGCCACCGACTACATCACCGGCGAGCTAGATCACCTCACCACTCGCGACAAGTACCAAGGCAATGACCGGGTCTACACCTCCAATGGTGGAGGTATGGACATTAGCCATATTGGCAAATCTCTTGTTCGACACCCTCAAAAAATTTGCATCTTCATCAAACTCTCTTTATTCCTTGGGCCAAAAAAATCTAATCTCAGCTCATAGATTTACTTATGACAGTAACAAATTCCTTGAGGTTCACCCTTTCTTCTTTCTTATAAAGGATCGGGAAACGAAGAAGGTTCTTCTTAGAGGACAATGTAGGAATGGCCTCCATCCAATTCCTAGCTACACCAAGCAAGCCTCCGTTGTAGTCAAGCCATCATCGTCATTCGTCAAGGTGGTATATCCGTTTAGGCCATCCAGCTCTCGCCATTGTTCAGAGGGTTGTTAGTCAAAATAATCTTCCTTGCCATGTGTGATGCATGCCAACAAGGCAAACATCATCAGCTTCCCTATCCAAAGTCTGTTAGAAAATCGAGTGTTCCTTTGGAACTTGTTTTGTCTGATGTATGAGGCCCTGCTTCTGATTCTGTTGGGAGAAAGAACTACTATGTCAGTTTCATCGATGATTTTAGCAAGAATATGAGAGACGTATTTATTTTCTCCAAAATAGATTTGAAGTCTTTGATGTTTTCATGAATTCCAAGCTCTTGTTGAGAGACGTCTAGGCCGCAAAATCATCACCATGCAAACAGATTGGGGAGGAGAATATGAGAAACTTAACTCATTTAAAAAAAATTTGGTATTACCCACCATGTATCATGTCCACATGCCCATCAACAGAATGGGACGGCGGAAAGAAAACATAGACCCATTGTCAAAATTGGACTTTCTCTTCTATCTCATGCATCCATGCCCCTCAAATATTGGGATGAGGCATTTATCACAGCCACATATCTCATCAATTGATTACCTTCAAAGGTTCTTGATTTTTCTACTCCCTTAGAAATTCTCTTTAAGGAGCAACCTGACTACATGTCCTTTCGAACTTTTGGGTGCTCCTGCTGGCCAAACTTGCGTCCCTACAATAGTCGAAAATTAGAATCTCATTCCAAACAATGTGCTTTTTTGGGCTATAGTATCATGCACAAAGGATTTCATTGCCTAGACATAGCTTTTGGACAGATCAATATTTCTAGGGATGTTATCTTTGATGAAACGTCTTTCCCTTTTATGAAACTTAATCCAAATGTTGGTGCACTTCTTCGGTCTCAAATTCTTATACTCCCAAACTCACTTCATTTAGAAAATAAGGATGAACAAGATACTACGCCAAATATGGTTAATACTCCTACAATACCTGCCTTGCCTACAAATCCTATTGATCAAGAAAATTCCAGCTCAGATGATGATACGGATGGAGAAATAAAACCTGAAGAAAGGAAGACCACCTGCTGCTTCCGGACGCCAGCGCGGAAACCGATGGTCACCGGTATGCGGCGGCCCACTCCTCGACTGACACTGCAGGTGAATCAGCCTCGGGATTGGTGTCTACGATAGCGCAGGACATAGTTTCCAGTCCCATTCCATCGAAACCAACCAGGTGGCGCCCCACGTCCGCGACCAGGCGCTTCTGCAACGGACACCGCCACGGTCCCCGCCCCGTCGCATGCACTTGGGGCCACTCCTGGGGACCATGTCAGATCTTGTACACATATCTGCAGCACAACGCGTGTTGCTAGCCTCCACAAACGATTTCACGTGGAGCACTAGTGGGATCCACCTGCATGCGCTGCTCCGACCGAATTCCCATTGGGATCGACGTCGACATCATCTACATCGGGATCGGCTCCCGGATCTTCTGCACCCACTGGATCTGCATCATCTGTGTGGACAGCTACATGGTTGCAAATCGGAAAAATAAATCGCCGTGATTATAAATCAGATCTCAAGCACGGTAATTCCATGGTCAGGTATGGCCTTCTTGCAATGACAGGAGAACCTGAGAATCTAGATGATGCACTTGCAAATAAAAATTGGAAGCAATGCTATGGACAGTGAGTATGATGCCTTAATCAAAAATAAAAACTTGACATTTAGTTCCACCTAGCAATGGAAAAAATGTTATAGATTGTAAATGGGTTTATAAAATTAAGAAAAAATCTAATGGAACAATAGATAGATATAAGGCTAGATTAGTAGATAAAGGGTTTGAGCAACGATATGGTATCGACTACGAGGACATTTTTAGTCTAATTGTCAAATCTGCAACAATTTGGCCGGTGTTGTCTATTGCAGTTTCTAAGGGATGGAGCCTTAGGCAACTTGATGTACAGAATGTGTTTCTTCATGGTGTTCTAGAGGAAGATGTCTATATGAGACAACCACCAGGTTTTGAGGTGAAATCCAAAGCACATTATGTGTGTAAATTGGACAAGGCTCTTTATAGGCTAAAACAAGCTCCAAGAGCATGGTACTCTCAATTAAGCATGAAGCTGCAAATACTTGGTTTTATTCCCTCAAAGGCTGATATTTCATTGTTCTTGTATCATAATGAAAATGTTACCATCTTTCTACTTATTTATGTTGATGATATAATAGTTGCAAGCTCGTCACAGGAAGCAATGACATTATTGCTACGAGATTCAAGGATCTAGGTGAATTAAACTATTCCTCAGGATAGAAGTTCAAAAGAAGGATGATGGAATCTTGTTGAAGTAAGAAAAGTATACTACAGATATACTCGAGCGCACTGGTATGATAACTTGTAAACCGTCAGCTACTCCATTATCTACTTTAGAAAAATTATCAAAATATGAAGGAGAACCATTGAGTCTCACTGATTCTACCAACTATAGAAGTGTAGTTGGAGCCTTGCAATATTAGACTCTGACAAGGCTTGACATTGCTTTCTCTCTTAACAAAGTGTGCCAATATTTGCATGCTCCTACATCTTCACATTGGACAACAGTTAAAAGAATTATCAGATACTTAAAGGATACCCTTGGTATGGGACTGAAGATAAATAAAAGTTCATCTATGCTTGTTAGTGCCTTTTCTAATGCAGATTGGGCAGGCTGTCCAGATGATAGAAGATCCACAGGAGGTTTTGCAGTGTTTCTTGGTTCTAATTTGGTCTCATGGAGTGCAAGAAAACAACCAACAGTTTCTAGATCAAGTACTAAGGCTGAATATAAGGCAATGGCAAATACCACAGTTGAAGTTATGTGGACTCAAACACTTCTTGAAGAATTAAAGATTGCACATCCAAGATTAGCAGTTTTATGGTGTGATAACATTGCTGCCACCTATGTTTCTGCAAATCCAGTGTTCCATGCTAGAACCAAGCATATTGAGATAGATTATCACTTTGTTAGAGAAAGAGTGGCTAAGAAGCTACTTGACATTCAGTTTATTACAATAGGAGACCAATTGGCCGATGGGTTTACAAAACCTCTTGCTAGTCATCAACTAGTGAAAATTCAGGAACAATCTTAACTTAGATAAGTTAGGATTGAGGGGGAGTGTTAGACGGTTTGTATCTTCTCCTAGCTAGACTTGTACCGCAAGTTGTACCTGTCATATCCGGATGTATAAGGGTACGGTTGATCTGTAACAAACTCAGTTGTGATCCTGTAATCTTCCTCGCAATGGTTGTTGGTTAATCGCCTATATAAACACGGAACGACGGCCCTCAACAGGGATCTACGCCTTAACCCAAAACCTGATAACTCATAACAACTAGTCCTAGTCCTGAGCTAGCTCCTGATCATTAGGATCGGCACCTTGTACGACAGAATCAATACAGTTTGAGTTCTACCACAAAACTACTATTCATCAGATTCGAATTCAGAGGTGCCTGTCAGTATCACCATGCACAGGTCTTCGTCATTCGTCGTCGTCGTTTGTCTAGAAGAACTTATCAACTGCCCTGTTTAGACCCAAAACAATTCTTGAAAATGGGCAACATTTCCCCCCCGCTTTCTACCTATAGGCATTAGGTGTGTGAGGCCGTGCCAAGCTTTTTTTCTTCTTCTTCTCGGAGTCTCTTGTCTTCCTGTAGTAGATGAATGAGCAGGCAGGAGAAGTCATTGTCACGCCCCGAAAATTCAGGGCCGCGACGGGAAATTCCACGAATTCACCGGAGGCAAAATTCGCGAAATATCGAGCGATTACAAAACACAGCCATCACATACAAACTCATAAGAATATTATTACATGGGTAGCAAAAGTCACACAAGTAATTTTATTACAACTTGTCACCAAAACAAGGTTCACTTCGTCTTGAAAACACTAAACCTAAATTAAAACATTCAAACTCGGTGACTTCACACACATAGCTTCACTTCTAGGATCTGCCTTCGAGCGTAAGAATGACCTAGAATTCAAAATCTTATCCGCGGAAGGTGATGTCAGGATCAACCTCCACGGTGTCTCCAGATGTTTCTAAAAAATTGTTTATATAGCAAGGGTGAGTACAAAAGTACTCAGCAAGTCACAAAACGGTTTCCAGTTTTTAAGGGTTTACTCAAGAACAATTAACCAGGACATTTCCCTAAGGTTTCCTCAAGGTCAAACCCATAATGGTATTATTTTTACCATCTTGCCAGACGGAGGGAAAACATCATCCACCCGTGGCATACTTAATTCTACCAAGTGATCACACACTGGGTATTATTTATTTTCTTCATTATATATATATATATTTCTTTCATTCTTGCCATGAATTTTAGATATGTAAGTGTGTGCCTCCGATGATTCCGTGCTAAGCCATAGTGGCTCAAATCACTAGGGTTTGCGATATTACTATCGTTAGCATCGGAATCTTCAATCGGAAGCTAAGTTTTTATCTACTCTATCTTTTAAAAATTCTACCCGGGAAGGTCTCGTCACTCGAATCCCATTGGGAGCATGCACAGGCCCGGAGATCGATAGTCATACTATATTATCCCGAGCTTCGAGTGTCTTCCCGTTGATCTCCCATACCAGGGTTCATCTACCTTGTAGAAAATTCATCGGAATAGGCTAGGGGGTTCTTACTATTTAGGTGGTATGGTTTATTGTTCGTGTGTCAGGGCTAAGCTATAGGTTTCCCATCAATTCCACCCACATACTAGGGTACATACTCCAAAGCCAAGGCTTATACTAGAGTGATGGATTATTTTCATACCAACAATTTTGAAGGTGAATATGACCTCTAGTCAACCAAATAAACAATCAATCATCATCCATCTAACAAGTCCAGGGTTTTTCACTAGGGTTGGTCTCGAGGCATAGCATCGATAGATAATGGTTTAGAGGTTTTACTCTTGCACATGGTTTCAAGGACATAAAATCATTTATCACCAAAACTTGTCGGTGGAGAAAGTGACTTGCCTAAAGAAGGGTCTTCCGGGAAATCCTCGACTTCGTGATGATGCAACCCTATGCCAAAATCCTCCGAGGCTTCACCAATGGGTCCTAGGATATTGAGAAACATTTGCCCAAGGTCATTACTTTAATTTGTGGATGAGGTTTGAGATATAAATAAAATGGACCTTTATTTGCTACATATACATAAAGGTTTTGAGTCTCAAAAGCCTAACAAAATAATTTTTAAAGGCATTTGAAAAAGTTGTTTGCATATAGAGGTTTATGAGGACTATTATAGCCCTCTATATTTTAAAGTTTTTAGTCAAAGAAACCTTGTAAAAAGAATTTGTTTTAAATTAGTTTCAAGTTGAAAACAGAAAAAGAGATAGAAAAGGAAAAAGGTTTAACCTTGTTTTTTCTCTGGGCTGGGGAAAGAAACCAGCCAGCCCATCCCTGGCCTGGCCGCGGCCCAGAGGGCAGCCCGTGCGGCGTACCGCTTCGGTGCCGCGGGGAGAAAAGAAAAAAAAAGCAGACGGGGAGGAAGAAGAAGAGGGAGGGGTTCACCGGCGTCGGCGGCGTTGGCGGCGAAGCGGCTGGCAGCGGTAAATGAAATTAATGAAGCTTTGGTGATTGCGAGGATGAGAGGGATCGATTCCCGCGAGAAAATCGAGAAATGGCGAAGCGGGGTGGTTCTTATTGGCGAGGGCGGCGGCTCTGGAGAGTGCCGCGTGGCGGCGGAGAGGAATTGGTGGTGGCGGCGGCTCGTTAAGGTGCGGCCGGGGTGCTATGGACCCGTCTCGACACGGTAGACGTGTGCGGAAAGCTGCAGGGCGCGGCGAGGTGGCGAGCGGCGAGGGGATTGGGCGGCGGCAGAGGTATGGTGCCTGCGTACGGCGGGGCGGCGAGCGCGGTATGGGGACGGCGAGCGCGGCCGTAGACGGGGCGACGCGAGGCGCGGGAGCGCGCGTCAGCCACAGCGGAGAGGTGGGGCTGAGGCGGGCGGCGAGGCTGGCCGACGATGCGTCGATCGACGGCGAGCTAGGGTTTGATCCCCTGTTTCCTCTGTTTTTTGTTTTTGTTTGTTTTGTCTGTTTGCTGTGTGTTTGAATTTGCAAATTCAAACTCGTTTTCGAATTGAATTCGAGGCTTATCTAGATTCAAACTTTTGGGTTGTTACAGTCATTTAAATTAGACTAGACAAATCAGTGCAGATGATGAAATATATTGATATCATCAGAGGTCTGTCATTACCTTGGCGGCAATAAGGCTCTCCTCTCCTTGATAAGTGCGTTAAAGCTTCCTCAGGCTCATCCGCTCTCCAGCTTTCAGCTGCTTCTTTTCCTGTGTGCACTCTTCTTTCTTCACCTCTCTGATAGTCACCTTATCCAAGGACTCGAAAATGGTGCCAACATGTTGAGAGACCTCATCCCCCTGGCTGGACACTATCTTTTCAATGATGACAGAGTCAACTGTCTTGGCTGCAGACAAGGGAGCAGCCGCTTGGATTCCCTCTGATGACACAGGAGAGCTGTTGCTTTCAGTTTCAGCGTCACTAAAAAAATCATCAACACTGTCAAACTCTGATGCCAGATCAGCGCTGAAATCATCTTCATCTTCAGTGAGTGAGTCAGTCTCCACATTTTCCTTGATCTCTTCGCCTGTCTCAAGCATCTTGAGCTCGTCTTCTTCATCCGAATCCAAGTTCACGTCAGTGGAGTTGCTCGCCTCAGTGACCTCATCACTCTCTCCATCGATTCACTGTTTTGTACTCCATTCAGCATTCGAGCTGCCCGGTGGGCTCGACCATCTCTCCGGCAACATATATTAGCGAGAGCCCTATGCAGGCCGTGATCTGCGAACGGTGACACCGGCATGCCTGTAAAACTGATCTGCGGCTCGGTTAATTTGCGACTCTTCGCCAATCGCCACCGCCTTCTGCTTCCTGTGATCACTGGTCGTCGGTCACGCTTCTTATGCTCTGATGAACAGAGAGCTAGTAGTAGTAAGTTAGCCACAATAGGATATCAGTTGTTCATCTCACGACCCTTTTCTCCACATGCTCATGTGTCCTGTGTGTGTGTGTCTACCAGTCTATGTCGATCGTAGACTATCCCTTATCGTCCAACTTACATGAATTATCTGTCAAATTAAAGATATCGAACTGTGTCCCTTTGAAAGTGATATATCATGCCGTTCACCGGTTTCAAAAAAAAAAGGTATCATGTCGTTCATGAAAGGACCTATCTAGCTCGGCTGGCCCACCACGACGGTTGCTCCTGCTGGCGCGTGTGGTGCGCTGCTCCTGCTGGACAGGTATGCATGAATGCAACACGGATTTGAGCTGCAGGCGATGGATCGGTTAGGGCATGTTTGGTAGGCAGCAGCTATTTTGGGTGAAAAATGTTTTTAGAGCTCGAGCTCAGTAGAGCCCCTTTATTTTTAAAATGCAAAAGGGATATTTTAATGTTTTAAAAATATTTGAATAAAATATGTACATGTCCATTATGAGATATACTTCAAGTGCGCAATTAAACAATCCGAAATACGTTGTATTATGTGCTATAAAAAGACAAAATCTGACAAGATTTGAGACATACTATTCACAAATCTAGATCTGAAATTTTATCTTTTTTATGTAGCATATTTCGGATTGAAATTTTGCACACTTAAAATATACACCATGATCTATATCTATAAATGTTTTCTAGAATTTTTTGGCACTTTGAAAATGCATTTTTAAATGCTCAAAATAAAGGGCTCCAGTGAGCCCGGGAGCCAAACCGACGCACTGGTTCCTTCCTTGCTAGGCCCGAGTACATCTCCCCACGAAAACAGTCTTCAGCATATGTTGTCATTTTGTTTGGTTGGCTACATTGCATCCTTAGGCCCTAAATCTACCCCGTGATTTGTTGCCAACATACAAGCGGTAACTGTTGTTTCGATGCAACAACAATGTGTTTGGTTGTTGAAAGGATTATAGATGTCGCCTAGAGTGAGGTGAATAGGCGGTTTAAAACTTTTGCGAGATGGGCTTAATAAATGCGGAATTAAACTAGTGTTTACTTTGTCAAGCACAAAGCCTATATATACTATGGTTCGCCTATGTGCACCAACAACTTATGCTAAGTAAGACAAACAACAAGGTGATAGCAAGATAGATTACTTCAAGCATGGTGGCTATTACAATATAAAGTGCATAAGTAAAGGGCTTAGGTATAGAGATAACATCTTGGAAAAACTACAAAAGTCTCCAAAATCTAGATCCCAAGATATTCCCCTCACTTAGAGGAGAGACGGATCGGTGGAGTTGTAGATCTAAGGATCTTCTCTCTCTCTTTTCCCTTCAAATAGATGCAAGAATCATGAGAGGAAGAGGGAGGAAGCAAGCTCAAGAGGATAAAGAATGGAGGGAGAAACGAGCTCAAGAAGATAGGAAACAATGGGGAATAAGGGACCCATAAATAGGGCCACCAAAATCCAACCGTTATGCTCAGAAAACGTGATTACCGGTACTACCAGAATTTTTTCGGTACTACCGGAGTCCCTGGGGTTCCCGGGTCGCCCAAACGCACTTCTTGCAAGTAATCACGGTACTACCGGACTTCTTCCCAGTACTATCAGAGTTTCGGTACTGCCGGAGTCCCTGGGGTTCCCGGGTCGCCCAAACGCACTTCTTGCAAGTAATCATGGTACTACCAGACTTCTTCCCGGTACTATCAGAGTTTCGGTACTGCCGGAGTTTCGGTACTACCTGACATTCAATACAGAAAGGGCAATAACATCTGCAACCAGGCTCTGATTTCGATGATCTTGGGCTCGTTTCAAATAGGACAATAAGCTCTACAAGAAACATCATTGTCCAACCATGGAGATAAAACCACAAGATGAAAGGTTTGACCTCTCTAAAAGAGACGAGTGGGTAAAACCTCCAAAACACAAAACGCAATAACTTGACCTTGGAAATTCTGATTAGGTTGAAACCAATTTTGTTGGAAAGATACAAACACGTAGCATCCAAAAAATGGAAATATTGGATACCACCAAGGGAGAAAATATCAAGTATATATATATGAGGTATCTCCCAAGGTGTAGAGCCGGAAAGCCTGCGAGATAAAAAAATCAATAAGATATACAATGGAAATCTATTTTTGATGAACTAGAGTTTGTTATGAAGATTACCGCAAGATCTAGAACCTCGCTTAGATAAGATCCAAATAACAACCAATAAAGATGATGATAAGTATGCAAAGGTTTGAGCTCTCTTCAAAAGATATGATCGAGTTACTCGCTCAAGAGCCCCTCTTAATAGTACAGCTATTTATCCTAAACCTGATCTTCCAACTAACAACATGAGACAGGAAAAAGGGAAAACCTATCAAGATCATACCTTTGCCTTCAGCATTCCACTTGATCTTGATGTAGACGATCTTGTCCTCCTCAACATGGAACACCTTTCTTCATTGCTCTTGCTCGCGCTCACTTCATGAAGACTTGTGACTTGCTCCCTCATAGACCATGGGGAAGCCTCTTATTTGAGCTTGTGTTCTTCGATCCATGATCACCGAGGATGGCAAGCTTCAATCATGTGATCTTCTAGAGATGGGGCATCTTGAACTTGCACAACTTTATTTCTTCTTGAGTATTGATCCATTCTTCATCTTGATCAACCTTGAATCATATTATTTATTCAACATGATTCCAATAGGCCCAACGCCCTTGGACATTGCTTCTTCTTCATTTATTCTACCTTGAAGCCAACACATGGTCCAAGCGATTCCAATAGATAACTATAAGTGTGAAAGGGAAATGGACGTCGCCTAGAGGGGGGGTGAATAGGCGTTTTAAAATTATTACGGCTTAGGCTCTAATAAATGCGGAATAAAACTTAACGTTTAATTTATCAAGCCAAAACCTATATTCACTAGGTTCACTAAGTGCACCAACAACATATGCTAAGCAAGACAAGCAACAAGATGATATCACGATAAAATACTTCAAGAACGAAGGCTATCACAATGTAAATTGCATAAGTAAAGGGCTTGGTTGAGAGATAACCGATGGACACGGAGACGATGATTTGTTTCCCGAAGTTCACTTCCAAAGAAGCTACGTCTCCGTTGGAGAGGTGCGGGGACACAATGTACTTCGAACGCCACAAGTGGCTCACCTCGAGGTGTGGTGGCTCGATGCTCACCCAACGCCACACAAGGCCTCACCCCAAGATGCGAAGGCACGCAACCTACCGACGCCACAACAGGCTCACCCTATTCTCCCGTGAGCTCGCCACAAAGGCCTACTCACGTTCCACTATGGGACACTTGAGGGCGGTCACCTAACCCGTACAAGGTTGGGGCAATCTCCACAACTTAATTGGAGGCTCCCAACAACAATGCCACAAAGGCTACAAAGCCACAAAAGGAAACAAGGCCACAAAAGGCTACAAGACCACAAAAGGTCAACAATCGAACCACACAACCATCTAGGGTTCCAAGAACCCAAGAGAAACAAGCCCAAGGGCTTGAACTCGCCGAATCTCCGAGGAGAACTCAAACCTATGCACCAAATGCAAGAGGCAAGTCCTTCTCTCTCAAATTCCACCAAAGCTACAAAAGCTATTCGGGGAATAGGGGAGGAAGAACACAAGAGGAGAACACAAAACTCTCCAAGATCTAGATCCCAAGGATTCCTTCACAAAGAAGGGATTTTGCTTGGTGGGGCTTGTAGATCTAGATCTCCTCTCTCAAATCCCTAAAAAAGATGCAAGAATCATAGGAGGGGGGAAGGGGAGAGAGCAAGCTCTTCAAGGTCAACAATGGACCTTCCCAAGATTATACACGTCGTTATCTTTCCAACAAAATTGGTTTCATCTCGTTTGGAGTTCGGATGCACAAGCTGTGGCAGTTCTGGTTCTGAAGTGTTTGCTTGACCGGTGGTTCCGGCGGGCCACCGGTAGTACCGCCAGGGCAGTTTTGTTGGGTCCGCAGCATAGAAAACAAAAAATTTCCTACAATGAGAACTATACGCCAAGATCTATCTACTAGATACAGAGCAACGGGTGGACATACATCCATGGAGAACTTACCCTCGAAGACAACGAGTTTTGTTAACGAATAGGAACTCGTGGTTGATGTAGTCGTACGCGTGCCGATCTCAAGATCGTGTGGAAGTCCGAGCACCGCAAATCAGCAGCGCATCCGTCCTCGCACACACGTTCAAGCCACCGGACAACCTCCACCTCCTCGCTCCAGCGAATCAGCGGAAGCAGCAACTCCTTCCAGACGCAAGGCCACCGGGAACATGTATCTCGCTAATCCGAGACCATGGGGGAATATCTAGAGGGGGAGAGAGATCCTTCACGAGGAGGTGTGAGTGAGAAGTGAGGAGAGGGGGGCCTTTTATAGGAGGAGGGGAGGGTACCCCTCCTTCATGGCCGGCGCATGGGGGAGGTGACCCTTCACCTCCTCCATTCATGTGGTGGTAACCCCTCCACATTAAAATGCCCCTTCACATTCTCTTTTAAAGTCTCCACTTTAAATGCATTAAATTTCTCCAAATTTAATGCTCTCTCATTTAATAAAACTCTTTTATTATTTTTATTCAGAATTTTTTTAATTACTTTAATTAACAAACATTCACATAAAACCCCTTGCAACATTTCAATATCACATGCAGAACCACTTTCTGCAATTTCACCCGAAACAATTCCGGTTTCTATCGAAACATTTCCTGCGCTTTGCAAACCTTTTGTCTGGAACATATGTGCTCCTAAATGGTGTCTGGCAACCCTTAAGTGTGTCACCCTACGGTTCGCGAATAATGCAGACATGATTGAGACTCCTCTCATATCAATAATCAGGAGCGGGACCTGGAGATCCATACTGACTCCTGTATATTCAACGATGACTTCTGTGATCGTGAGAACCTTTAACGTCAGCAATTTAATCCCTTTGTCTCATGATATAATACATGTACGAGATTCGATCATCGGTATCCAAATACCTAGTTTGATCTCGTTACCGACATGCACTCTTTTCTCATTCCCGTGATATAACATTCTAGTGATCACATCACTTGCTTGCAAGCTATCTTAATGTGATATCACCGAGAGGGCCCAGAGTATATCTATCCGTCATCTGGATTGACAAATTCCACTCTTGATCCATGAGCCTCAACATAACACCTTCGTAGTACTGAACCCATCTTTATAGTCACCCTGTTACGGTGTGACGTTTGATGTTATCAAGATACTCTTCCGGTGTTAGCAATTAACATGATCTCATGGTCTAAGGACTAAGACTACTTTGTATGATGTTATAGCAATATAAACATAATGACTTGATCGTAATGCTATACTTCGGATGAATGTTCATCACATCATTTCACAAATGCTATGACCTTGTTATTAACAACATCCAATGACCATGATCAGGAAACTTTGATCATCTTGTTAATCAACAAGCTAGTCTATAAGAGAGGCATAACTAGGAACCCTTTTTGTTTATTAAACACACATGTATTGATGTTTCCTATCAATACAATTATAGCACGCAAAATAAACATCTATCATATAGAAGAACTATATAATAACAACTTTATTATTGCCTCTCAGGGCATATTTCCTTCAAGTTTGCCGCCGGTAGTACCGGTGTTAATTCCGGCCCAATTTTCGGTAACCCCGTTTTCACTTCAGTATGCTCTCTGCCTGGTCTGCGCTATTTGACGGAACTTCGGTCGGAATCTTAGACGGTAGTACCAGCCCAGGCGGTAGTACCAGTGACCCACCGGTAGCACCGATCGGCCTCATTTTTGTGTTCGTTTGCACCTTGTTTTTGGACCGTTGGCTGAGTGCCACCGGTAGTACCGGCCACCCACCGGTACTACCGGCCGTGCGCGATTCGGTGGGTAACGGGCAGATCGGGAGCCCTTTAAAAGGAGCTCCCCTTTCCCCTTCGGCCCCGAACTTGTTTTTCTTGGTTTTGCCCTTCTCTCTCTCCTCCATTGTTGACCTTGAAGAGCTTGCCCTCTCCCCTTATCCCTCATATGATTCTTGCATCTTTTTGAGGGATTTGAGAGAGGAGATCTAGATCTACAAGCCCCACCAAGCAAAATCCCTTCTTTGTGAAGGAATCCTTGGGATCTAGATCTTGGAGAGTTTTGTGTTCTCCTCTTGTGTTCTTCCTCCCTTATTCCCCCAATAGCTTTTGTAGCTTTGGTGGAATTTGAGAGAGAAGGACTTGCCTCTTGCATTTGGTGTATAGGTTTGAGTTATCCTTGGAGATTCGGCGAGTTCAAGCCCTTGGGCTTGTTTCTCTTGGGTTCTTGGAACCCTAGACGGTTGTGTGGTTCGATTGTTGACCTTTTGTGGTCTTGTAGCCTTTTGTGGCCTTGTTGCCTTTTGTGGCTTTGTAGCCTTTGTGGCATTGTTGTTGGGAGCCTCCAATTAAGTTGTGGAGATTGCCCCAACCTTGTACGGGTTAGGTGACCGCCCTCAAGTGTCCCATAGTGGAACGTGAGTAGGCCTTTGTGGCGAGCTCACGGGAGAATAGGGTGAGCCTTTTGTGGCATCGGTAGGTTGCGTGCCTTCGCATCTTGGGGTGAGGCCTTGTGTGGCGTTGGGTGAGCATCGTGCCACCACACCTCGAGGTGAGCCACTTGTGGCGTTCGAGGTTCATTGGGCCCCCGCACCTCTCCAACAAAGACGTAGCTTCTTGGAAGTGAACTTCGGGAAACAAATCATCGTCTCCGTGTCCATCGGTTATCTCTCAACCGAGCCCTTTACTTATGCTATTTACATTGTGACAGCCATCATGCTTGAAATATTTTATCTTGCTATCACCGTGTTGCTTGTCTTGCTTAGCATAGGTTGTTGGTGCACTTAGTGAACCTAGTGAATATAGGTTTTTGCTTGATAAATTAAACGTTAAGTTTTATTCCGCATTTATTAGAGCCTAAGCCGTAATATTTTTTAAACGCCTATTCATCCCCCCTCTAGGCGACGTCCATTTCCCTTTCAGCAACAATGCTATGACGGGTAAAATTTTAGTGTCCTCGTGGTTTCACGTTCCAAGTGAAGTTTTAGTACTCCTCTTACCCACTATTGCTCAACAATTATTTATTGGCATGGTCACAAGTGCGCAACACAGTCCCAATTAACATGTTAAAAATAGTGGCATGATTTCTCTATGAAAAGGCTGAAGTTTTTGAAAAACAAGGAAAGGAAAAAGGTGCTTTGAGAGTCTTGAAATTTTGATGTGGGAATAGATGAGTTGTTATTAAATTGAATGCTTTTGGTGCCAACTTGAGTACTCTTAATTGATTAAAGAAGCAAGCGCAAAAAGTTTTCATCTCTCAACAAAGAGAGACACCAAAAGAATTTGTTTCACTTTCCTAGCTAAACTTTTGACACTTGCTCGGGCATATGATTTATTTGCTAGCAAGATATACGTGGTTAGGAAGTGGACTCAGTGCAATCTTGTGAATACTTGTATGATCATGTTTAAGATTGCAGGAATTGTGAAGAAAAGAATTTGACATCAATTCGAGCTTGTAAGTTCTTTTATTTTCAGTATCGAATCTCTGCTATTCTTTCTTATTTTCTTGTCACTCAAGGGCGAGCTGAAGGGAATATGCCCGAGAGGCAATAATAAAGTGGTTATTATCTTATTCGGAGTTTATGATAAATGTTTATTTTGCATGCTATAATTGTATTAATTGGAAACATTAATACATGTGTGTTTAATAAACAAAATACAAAGTTCCTAGTAATGCCTCTCATATAAACTAGCTCGTTGATTAATAGGATGATCAAGGTTTCCTGATCATGGACATTGGATGTTGTTAATAACGAGATCACAACATTGGTGGAATGATGTGATGAACATTCATCCGAAGTATAGCATTACGATCAGAGTCATTATGTTTATATTTCTATAACATCATACGAAGTAATCTTAGTCCTTAGACCATGAGATCATGTTAATTGCTAACACCGGAAGAGTATCTTGATAACATCAAACGTCACACTATAAGAGGGTGACTATAAAGGTGGGTTCAGTGCTACGAAGGTGTTATGTTGAGGCTCATGGCTCAAGAGTGGGATTTGTCCATCCCGATGACGGATAGATATACTCTGGGCCCTCTCGGTGATATCACATTGAAATAGCTTGCAAGCAAGTGATGTGATCACTAGAATGTTGTATCACGGGAACGAGAAAAGAGTGCATGTCGGTAACGAGATCAAACTAGGTATTTGGATTCCAATGATCGAATCCCGGACATGTAATATATCGTGAGACAAAGGGATTTAGTTACGACGTTAAAGGTTCACACGATCACAAGAGTCATCGTTGAATATGTGGGAGTTAGTACGGATCTCTAGGTCCCGCTGCTGATTATTGATCAGAGAGAGGTCTCGATCATGTCTGCATTATTCGCGAACCGTAGGATGACACACTTAAGGGATACCGACACCATTTAGGAGCAAATATGCTTCAGATAAAGATTAAGAAAGCGCAGGAATCATTACGATGAAAACCGGCATTGTTTCGGGTGAAATTGCTAAAACTGGTTCTACATGTGATATTGAAATGTTGCAGGGAGTTTCATGTGAATGTTTGTTAATTAAAGTAATTAACAAAATTCTGAATAAAATAAATAAAAGTGTTTTATTTAATGAGAGCTTGCATTAAATTTGGTGGAAATTTAATGCATGTGAGTGGACATGAGTGGAGGAGTGTATTTATGTGAGTGGGAGCTCCACCCACATGAATGAGGGAGAGGTGGGGGCACCCACCATGGCCGGCACCATGCCCCCTTGGGTTGCCCCCTCCCCTATATAAGGAGCACCTCCTCCTCCTCTCCACTTGCACCACCTCCTCGTGAAGGTTCTCTTCTCCCTCTAGTTATTCCCCATGGTCTCGGATTAGCGAGATACATGTTCCCGGTGGCTGATACGTCCATTTTGCATCACTATTCTATGTCATAATTCACTGTTATTCATTGATATATTTCGTATTAAGAGATGATACTTATGTTATTTCATCTGTTTTTGCATGGTTGATGACTTTTGGAGCATGGACCGCTGTAGTCAGGATTCTGATGGAAAAGGTGCTGTTTGGAGGCAAAATTCGCGAAGATCAAAAAATTCGAGAAAATATACGGAAAATCCTATTTTTCTAGAAGACGAAGGAAGCCAGAAGGGGGGATGGAGCTGGGCCATAGGAGGCCCACACCACCCCCTGGCGTGGGCCAGCCTAGGCCGCTCCACCAGGTGGTATGGCCGCCCTGGTCCACCCCTGGCTCTCCCCTCTGGCATATATATTCCTCCCGAAACCGTAAGACTAGGGGAGTGACCACAGAAAGATTCCGCCGCCTCTACGGGGCGGAAAACACCAAGAGAGAAAGATCTCTCCGGCAGACAGATTTCTGCCGGGGGAATTCCTTCCCGGAGAGGGAAGATCGTCGCCATCAACACCACCATCAAGCTGGACTTCATCGGGATCATCATCATCATCACCACCATCATCACCATCAGCACCCTCATCACCATCTCCATATTGCTGTAACAATTGAGTTGAATCTTGCATAGTTCATAGGGGAAACTTTCCTGGTGTTGATTACTCTTTGTAGTTGATGCTATTGAGTGAACCATTGAATTATTGTTTATGTTCAGATTGTTATACATCATTATTCCATCTCTGATCATGATCCATATGATGTCTTGTGAGTAGTTCATTTTGTTCTTGAGGACATGGGAGAAGTCATGTTGTTAGTAGTGGAATTGTGTTGAGAAAGATTCAATAGTTTGATATTTAAGTTGTGGTGTACTTCTTCTAGTGGTGTCATGTGAACATCGACTACATGACACTTCACCTATATGGGCCTAGAGGAATGCATTGTGTATTTGGCTACTAATCGTAGGGGTTGCCGGAGTGACAGAAACGTGAACCCCCGTTAGGAAACCATTGCACAAGGGACGTAAGGGTCTTAGAGTTTAAAGTTGTGGTTAGGTTTCTACCTTAATTACTTTCTTGTACTTATGGATGTTTGCAAGGGGTATAATCACAAGTATGTATTAGTCCTAGGAAGGTCGGTACATTAGCACAAGTTCACCCACACAACACTTAGCAAGCTAACGAAGCTTAATCAACTATATGAAGCGAAAGCACTTGATAGTCTTCCCATGTGTCCTCGAGAACGTTTGGTCATCTTAAGTAATACAATCGGCTTGTCCTTTGCTGCATAAAGGATTGGGCCACTTGTTGCATTTATTCCTACTGTCTTTTGTTTACTCGTACTTTGTTTACTTGCCTTATCAAAAAACCCTAAAATCTGTTTGCTAAGTATTTGCAGAGAATTCCTGATCCATACCACTAGCCAGCACCTTCTGCTCCTCGTTGGGTTCGACACTCTTACTTATCGAAAATACTGCGATACACCCCCTACTTGTGGGTCATCAAGACTATTTTCTGGCGCCATTGCCGGGAAGTGAAGCGCTATTGGAGAGTGGAACTGGTAAAGGAAACTTCTACTGTGAGTATTGTTTACTTCTATTAGTTGCTTTATTTTTGTTATGGATAATTCGCTGAGTTTCTTATTTGGTAATGCTACTACCACTGCTAAGGTAGTAGATGAACCACCACCTGCTGAGAATGATGTTTTCAAAATACCTACAAGAATTGTTGATCGTGTTATGGATAACTACTATGTTGGGGATGGAGTTTTCCATCCTGGTGATCATTTGCTCTTTATACACGAATTATGCGGGTTGGTCAAGTGTGCAGGTATTACTACAGATCAAGTTAAGAAGAAGGTATTCTCATTATCACTGAAAGGAAGAGCTGAGGAATGGTATAAGCTGCTGAAGAATTGTCAAGCTCTGGAATGGGAGGAAATAGTACCTCTCTTTTATTCAAAGTTTTATCCTCCTAGTGAGATTCATAAAGATCGAAATCAAATATACAACTTTTGGCCTCTTGATGGAGAGAGTACAACTCAAGCTTGGGGGCGATTGAAGTTACTAATGCTCAAATGTCCCATTCATGAGCTCCCCAACAATATTATTATCAATAACTTTTATGCAAGGCTTTCTCTACATGATAAGGATTTATTGGATGCTTCTTATGCTCGATCATTCACTCGCATGGAAGAAGAAGCTAAATGGGATCTTCTGGACCGTATTCAAGACAATGCTGAAGCTTGGGAGAATGACAAAGGTAGAAAGTCAGGTATAAATTATGATTATGAATGCATTGAATCTTTTATGGGAACCGATGACTTTCAAAATATTAAAAATGCTTATGGTCTAGACTCTCAAGCTATTGCAACTTACTTTAAGGCTTTTGCTTCCTACATTGAAGTACCTAAAAAGAAGTGGAATAAGTATAATGAACCTTATAAAGATATTGCTAAGAGTGTTCCTGCAAGAAATACTGAAGTTTATACTACTAATCATGTCTTACCTGAACCTTATATTGAGAAAATGCCTTTCCCAGTTAAGATAAAGCAACATTCTATGATAGCTAGTATGGTTAATGAAAGTACAAGTAAAGTTGTTGAACCTGATAAACAAATGGTTGATGAACCTATAATAGCAAATGTGAAAGACTTTGTTACTAAATACGTAGAAGAGGGACACACTATCCTTTGTAAGGATACCTCTAATATTGTTTCACATAGTAGTGTTATGAGAGCTAGTATTCCTGTGTTTTCTGTTAGAATAAGTGATCATTGCTATGATGGTTCTTGTGATAGTTATATTGTTAAGTGTATGCATGATACTGAAAGTTACTATGAGAGAGGGAAACGCATTCTTATGCATCTCAATAATATCAAGTTTCCCTGTTTTATGCCGAAAGTTTTTATGTTGCACTTGTTTAGCCTTCTTATGCAAGTAGCCTCTGGTTTTAGAAACTTGTTTGTTTACAAAATTCCCTACCATAGGAACTGGGTTAGACTTAAATGTGTGTGTTTTTGCTTCTTAATGCTCTTTTCACTTCAATTCATATTCCTATGTGAGCATCTTCAAAATTATCATGCCCATCTTAATTGCTATAAAGAAAAAGCTTTTTGGGAGACAACCCAATTTATTTTTGTTTTCAGTTTGTTTTTGTTTCTTTGAGTCTTGGAAGTTATTACTTCGGTACTAACCTCTCCTCATCCTTTTTGTTTGGTTTTTGTGTCAAGATCAACCTCTAATGAGAGAAAAGTAAGATTTGGGGAAGTTACTGTGTCGAAAGAGATTTTTTGTGCTTCACCGTAAACATTCGTGAGAGATCTCTGTACGTAGGATTGAGCTATAATTTTTTTTTCTTTTGACCCAGGTTGTTATTTAACTTTCGTTAGTTTTGCACTTTTGATTTGAGCAACAGAAGATTTTCAAAAAAATTGATCTTTACCTGCTGGTCTGTTTTGACAGATTTTGCCACTCTTGCATTTTCTTCTTTATTAGAATTCCTTTTTGAATTATTTTTGGGTTTTCAGAAGGAGTTGCTACGGTAGCTTATGTTTTGATGGTTTTCAGTTGAAGTTGAACTCAAAAGGTTTTATCACTTCACTTATACTAATGTTGCTAATGAGAACTGTGTGAAGTTTTGTGTGAAAGAAATTTCCAGGTAGTGGAGAAAATGGTGTAATGAGGAAGTGAAAGGTTTTGTGACTCAAGTATTAAGTGTATGAAGATGAATATATTGATGTTATTCAAGTGGTGACTCCGGAAGAATCTACTAACTACCAAATTCAGAGACATGCAGAGTCCGTTTTCAAATAGGTAACAGTTCTGGTAAGAAAAGTTCCGCGAAAATACTATCCAAATATATTTTTGCAGTTTTTAGCCAATAAGGAAAGTTATGAAGCAAAAGAGGGATGGAAACGGAGCCAGGGTGGCTCACACCACCCTGTGGTGCGGGCCCACCCCTGGCCGTGCCACCAGGTGGTGAGTCCACCCCGGACTCCGCCTCCGACTTGTTTTCTCCCAGTACCTTCCTTTTGTTATGAAACTTCATAATATATAATCCCCCGGATCCCCCGAGGTTCGTATATCGTGTTCTTGTCGTATTTTTGTTTCGATCTATTTCTGCCAGGAACTACTTTTGTAAGCTTAGAAGCACAATGGTGTCCTCCAAGGACAAGGGGAAGGAGCCTATTGAGGAAGATCTCCAAGACCCCAAGCAGGGGCTGGTACCTTTAGTCACTTGCCCTACATCAACGGAAGCCCTACGAGTCACTAAGGAGTTATGCGATAAGTACCAAGACTTGAGGAGGAAGGTGGACATGCTTCAATGGGATAATAATAGCCTTCGCAAGATGCTAGAAGATTTCCTCACGTCAACTAATAAAATATTACCACCACCACCAACGGAGTAATTCGTCATCAGGTTTGGCATCCCCTTGGTTTGTTCCAAGCTTGGGGGAGTGCCGCGGTATCACATCACTATCTTCTATCTTTTTACCTTTTTAGTAGAGTCATATCATGAATAGAGAAGTTATTATGTAGGATGGTTTGCATTATGGAAGTGTCCCCTCTCTCGTTAGATATGTATCCCTTGGTGTGAGTTGTCGTTATGGAATATTAATGAGAAGTTCTTTCATTCACTCTTTTGCATAGCTTATATTAGTTTTCAATTCGTGATTATATGATTGATCTTGTTGTTAGTATTGGTAGCACTTTGGGATCATTGAGTTAATTTAGTTGGTTTTGGCAAACCTGGCTCGGTCAGTAGCAACACTATTTTTGAGAGTTGAATGAAAAGATAAAAGTACTCTTAAAGAAATATAATTTCATCATCTTTCTTTCTTGATTTGCTCATAAGTTTAGTATTCTCTAGTTAAGATCTTTTGTGCTCCCAAGGAAGATTGCATGTTTGTTTTTATCACTCGTATGTTTGTTTGTTTCCTTCAACTCTTGTACTTGCTACCCAGCCTTCCTACAGAAAAACCTGTACTGAGAGGGAATTCTTCTCGTGCATCCACTTCCTTTAAACCAAAACCTTTGCCATTTTTGTCCACCATACCTACCTATTAGCATTATTGCTATTCCAAGCAAATTCTTGTTTTATCTACCTCCCAAATTAAACTTGTTATGTGAAAATTAGTGATTAAAGCTCCCACGAACTTGATGGCACACCTTACTTTTCTTGCACTTAATAAACTTGAACCATTGGGTCCTTCTTTGCTGCGTATATGCTTGCACTTTATGAGTTGAAGTTAGCAGAACCATGCATCATGGGGAACGCTTTCAACACTACCATGGTACTTTGTGCCTAGTTGATATCATGATTCTTTTGCCTATGGATCCCGGCGGTGTGAAATAAAATGGGAACTTGTAAGATCATGGAGTTTATATGTGTGTTAGAGAAACGCCTGGGCCGCTAGCCTAAGCCATGCCTAATCATGGTGGAAACTTGCAGCATAACTATAGTGAGCATTCTATGAAGCATCCTCAATAAAAACCTATGCAAATAGCAAATAAAAATATCACTGAGATGCTCATTGTCTGTTTGCCTTGTCATTTTGATTATGGGGATTCTTCCGTATCATCAGGCAAGGGGTACCCCGTTGGCGGTTCTCAATGATACATATGTATTTACAATGACAAGAGCTTACTTGTGACTGAAGTTGAGTAGCATGAGGTTCGGTACTCGTAAGTAAGGGGCATGAGGTTTCAACTTATAACTTGTCAAGCTTATCCTCTTAGTTGTGTCACTTTAACCTTAATCACCTAAAGATGCCTATGATAGGGGCAATGAGAGCTAAAAGCTAATAAGTATCATAATTTTTGGGAGCTCTTTATGAAACTTGAAATCCCTGCTTCCCTCTGCGAAGGGCCTTTCTTTTACTTTTTTGTTGAGTTAGTAAACCTATTCCCTCCTATCTCAGCAAGTATTTTGAGTTGTTGTGTTTCATTTATTCATATGATGATTTATTCAATCGTGTTTCTTATGTTCCTTGTTTTGCACATTGCTCTTATCTTGGTGATTACTACTTTGAAAGCTATCATTGAAAACCAGTTATTTGTGAACTCCAGCAAACTATCAACTATTCTTCGACCAAGAGCTAAGTTTGCCATTACCAATTATGATTTACTTCATGTATCTTTATTGTGTTTCCTTTGCTTATTGCAAGTTGAGTTATATAATAGTGAGTTGTCTTCTATTATGATCTATGTATTGATGAATGTGATGCTTCTTGTCCGTATTCTGTTATTGACTCTTCACTCCATAAACCTGAGGTCTGTTTATTGAGTTCAGTTTCGCTTGGGGACAAGCGAAGTCTAAGCTTGGGGGGAGTTGATACGTCCATTTTGCATCACTATTCTATGTCATAATTCACTGTTATTCATTGATATATTTCGTATTAAGAGATGATACTTATGTTATTTCATCTGTTTTTGCATGGTTGATGACTTTTGGAGCATGGACCGCTGCAGTCAGGATTCCGACGGAAAAGGTGCTGTTTGGAGGCAAAATTCGTGAAGATCGGAAAATCCAGGAAAATATACGAAAAATCCTATTTTTCCAGAAGACGAAGGAAGCCAGAAGGGGGGCTGGAGATGGGCCACAGGGGGCCCACACCACCCCCTGGCGCGGGCTAGCCTAGGTCGCGCCACCAGGTGTTGTGGCTGCCCTAGATCTCCCCTCTGGCATATATATTCCTCCCGAAACCCTAAGACTAGGGGAGCGACCACAGAAAGATTCCGCCGCCTCTGCGGGGCGGAAACCACCGAGAGAGAAAGATCTCTCCGGTAGACAGATTTCTGCCGGGGGAATTCCTTCCCGAAGAGGGAAGATCATCGCCATCAACACCACCATCAAGCTGGACTTCATCAGGATCATCATCACCACCATCATCACCATCAGCACCCTCATCACCATCTCCATATTGCTATAACAATTGGGTTGAATCTTGCATAATTCATAGGGGAAACTTTCCCGGTGTTGATTACTCTTTGTAGTTGATTCTATTGAGTGAACCATTGAATTATTGTTTATGTTCAGATTGTTATACATCATTATTCCATCTCTAATCATGATCCATATGATGTCTTCTGAGTAGTTTGTTTTGTTCTTGAGGACATGGGAGAAGTCATGTTGTTAGTAGTGGAATTGTGTTGAGAAAGATTCAATAGTTTGATATTTAAGTTGTGGTGTACTTCTTCTAGTGGTGTTATGTGAACGTCGACTACATGACACTTCACCTATATGGGCCTAGGGGAATGCATTGTGTATTTGGCTACTAATCGTAGGGGTTGCCAGAGTGACAGAAACCTGAACCCCCGTTAGGAAACTATTGCACAAGGGACGTAAGGGTCTTAGAGTTTAAAGCCGTGGTTAGGTTTCTACCTTAAGTACTTTCTTGTACTTACGGATGTTTTCAAGGGGTATAATCACAAGTATGTATTAGTCCTAGGAAGGTCGGTACATTAGCACATGTTCACCCACACAACACATAGCAAGCTAAAGAAGATTAATCAACTATATGAAGCGAAAGCACTTGACAGTCTTCCCATGTGTCCTCGAGAATGTTTGGTCATCTTAAGTAATACAACCGGCTTGTCCTTTGCTGCATAAAGGATTGGGCCACTTGCTGCATTTATTCCTACTGTCTTTTGTTTACTCGTACTTTGTTTACTTGCCTTATCAAAAACCCCTAAAATCTGTTTGCTAAGTATTTGCAGAGAATTCCTCATCCATACCACTAGCCAGCACCTTCTGCTCCTCATTGGGTTCGGCACTCTTACTTATCGAAGATACCGCGATACACCCCCTATACTTGTGGGTCATCAGTGGCTTTATCTGGAAAGGAGTTGCTACTTCCGCTTCATCGCTAGAGCGAGGAGGCAGAGGTTGTTCGGTGGACCGAATGTGTGTGCGATCACAGATGCACCGTTACTTTGCAGTGCTGGACTTGATGGTGCTAGACCTGATGGTGCTGGAGCTGCTGGACCTGATGGACTTGATCACGATCTTGAGATCGGCAAGTGTACGACTACATCATCCACGAGTTCCATCTCGTTAACAAAGCTTTGTTGTCTTCGAGGGTAAGTTCTCTATGGATGTATATCCACCCGTTGCTTGTATCTAGTAGATAGATCTTGGCGATAGTTCCCATTGTAGGAATTTTTTTGTTTTCTATGTTGCAAACCCAACACGAGCAACATCTAAGCTTGGGTGAGTTGATAGCTGTGAGATTCGACATATTTTTGATGGTTTTTATTTGGTGGTTTTCTTCTGGATTTGATTGTTTCTAGCTTTACCTAATGCTAATACTTCGGTAGCAAAGAAAACTTGGTTTTTAATGTGTGTTTCAGGTTCTGAACATCAACAGAAGGTTTTAACAAGAGAAACACAATATCTAGGCAAAACAAGCAAGTCTCTTTTTGGAAGCAATCAAGGGAGGCGTACAGAAGCTTTAACGAGCAACTATACGATGGGAATATTTTTCCGGCTGTATAGTTCCCGCCGTATAGCTGTCGCCGCCTCCGTCTTGTCAAAACAGACAACTTTCATGAAGAGGCCAGACGCGAAATCATAACACAACAGCCGCCATCCCATCTAGAAAGTAGAAAGAAGAGATCCGGAGAAGAAGGGGAAGCCTTTCTTCATCTCGCTCCATGATCTTCAACCTCCCAGCCATCACACCCTCATAGCCATTACTTGTACTTGAGAGAGAGAGAGAGAGAGATCTTCACTCTGCAATATTAGGGTTTGAGATTGTTTCTTCCTATCTTGAATTGTGTTGGATTACTTTTCTATTTTTATTGTGGATCTCCATGGTAATATCGATAAGAACTCCCTTTATTTAATTATATCGATGATGCTTTGTTCTCTCATGTGTGAGTAAGTTCCTTGGGCGTGGGAGATGTAAGGGATTGGTGAGATGTGATGTGCCTCCATATATTTTCTATAGTTTGTGATTGATTTTAATTACTATATTATGTGTGCTTGACTATCTGTGGGATGCCTAATGCTTGTTGTCCAATTAAGGGCCCAAACAACATGATGCTTTGTTCTACATAGATAGGATCTTGTTTGCTAGCAGCCCGACAACCCCCGAGTGACACGGGGATATCAATGGGAAACTAGTTTGACTCGAGGATCACGAGGAACCACTGTGCTTATTGCATTAGTCCGATCTGAGGAGCTTAATTGCTAAGCAACCTGAAGGATCTTAATCGTCTAGTGACTGACCATGGTTTTGGTAACAGACTAGTAGGATTATTGAAGTTGGGATGAAATCTACCAAGAGGAGTTCTGGCTAATTATGGGTTGCTCGCCTACACATATACTTATAAGATTACAATTGTTACGCTTTTCATTCGTCCACCTCGCACAGTCACTATCACCATGAACTGTATCTCTCCACACCTTCTTTGTCATCTGCAGAAACACAAACAATCGAATCGTTCTTTACTTTTATGCTTTTTATTCCTGAAGTTTACATTTTAGTTTTATTTAAATACATCCAGTTTAATCCAAATTTCATTTTATTTCCACACTTGCAGTCAATTCACTCGAAGACTTGTGATAACTTTGAGTGTGATAGAGACTTCACTCATAAACACTTAACTTTGGGCTCCCTGTGGGATCGATATCTATACTTCGAAACTAGCTACAAACGATATGTGCACTTGCAGACATCAACCCCCTCCATCAACTTTAATGCATTCCTAGAGAAAGAAAATCTGAAAAACAATGGAATCAACTTCACGAACTGGTTATGTGGCTTGAGGTTTGTCCTCAGTGTTGGTTAGTTGACCTATGTGCTCGATGCACCACTAGGTGGGGCTTGTTCGCTGCGGTACCAAAGTTGGCAGGCCAGCGCATGGCGGTACCTAAGTTGCTTGAAATCACCGTGTTTCGAAAAGTTGGGTCACCAACTACCGAGAGGGGCCATTTCAATGCAAACTCATCTCACCCCTACCAAATCCAAACATGCTGTGAAACTGCCCCGTGAAGTAGATGGTCAGGACCCTCATGTCAGTA
This sequence comes from Avena eriantha, assembly GCA_910589775.1. Classification (NCBI taxonomy): domain Eukaryota; kingdom Viridiplantae; phylum Streptophyta; class Magnoliopsida; order Poales; family Poaceae; genus Avena; species Avena eriantha. The sequence goes on along the minus strand of OU342740.1, from coordinate 314,574,989 downwards.
ATATTTCCGTGATGCGAGTGCCAACGCGACAACCACGTAGGCGAAACGAGATACTAAAGGAGCATCGTGCGTTGACCAAATTCACAAATCCACCCCTCCCTCCTTTCGCATGAACCCTAGCACCAGCGGCGTCGAAATCCCCTCTCCAACCGGAATGATCTCTTTGGGCATTTGACTTCCGGCGCCAAGTTGCTGCGCCTACTCGCTGCTACCGAGCTCTAATGCCGAATGACATGCCAGCCGTTGCGACGATCTAGCCCGCCTCTACCGCCGACGAGCTGAGTAGCGCGGAGGATGGAAGATCCATTTGCCGATGAAGAAGTACGTCTAGCTAATTTCGGGTGAGTTACTCTTCCCTTTGCTATTCGCACTACCTATAACTGCTAGCTGGCTATTGGCATTACAGAGATATATCGAACATAGAATTGTTTGCTAGCACAACGCTGACAAACAATTCTTATCTTTTGTCTGCAATTTTCTGTCAACTAGGATCTCTGCTAAACCCAAATACACGGTTCTGGTGAGCATCTGTGGCTACCTAATTAAATTAGCACATGGGAAGTAGCGCCTGCGTAGTTATGCACTGTCCCTGGTTTGGTTGCTGCTGTGCGTGAACTTGCTGAAATGAGGCAGAGCAGACTGCACGGTTCAGCCTTGTTGATGACCGAGGCTTCAAGGTTCCTATAGCATGTGATAGTCAGCTAATTAGGTTGATGAAACAACATGTTAGGCTTCGCGTGGTTATGCTGGTGTGTAACATAGTGGATGAGGAAGCTCCTGCTACTGGGAGTCGCCCAGCTATTATTGGACAGGGAGGTCTAACTCGAACCCCTGCTGTTGTTGAGCAAAATGTGGTTCCTCGCCCGTGACATGCTTCTGTCAGGCAACCTCCTCGTAGGAGTCCCCGTATTGCCGTTGTGGAAAACTCTGCTCTGGAATCTGCTGGTACTAGTCGTCCCCTTACCCGTGCCCGTGTTGCTACAGCTGCTGCTCACCCAATCCATGCCGCTGTTGAGCAAACTAAGGCGTCCGAAGGCTGCCCCGCTGTTGTTGCCAAGACCGCCGCCTTGTGTGCTGCTCCTCCTCAAAAATGTCCTCAAGTTGTGCGAACCCGTGCTCTAGAATCTGCTGGTACTGGTCGTCCTCGTGTTGTTGTTGATCTGGATGTTGTTGACCCAATCCCTACCGATGTTGAGCAAACTAAGGCTTCCGGAGGCTGCTCCACTATTGTTGCAAAGACTAATGCCTTCTCTCCTCCTCGAACCCGTGCTCGGGTTCAGCGAGCTGCTGGTCGGAAGCCAGCTCATGGTCTGGACTCTGCTAGCACTCGAAACACTGCTGTTGTGGGAACTGCTCCTGATCGTCGAGGTGCCATGGCAGTAGCTGATCCGATTGTGGTTGCCGTTAGAAGGGGCCCTGCCTGTCCACCATGTAATGTAGCTCCCGCTGCTAAGGGCCCTCGCCTTGCTCCTGGTCCTGGTACTTCCACCGAGGTTGATCCAGCTAACGATGACGCTAGTGATGGTGGCGGTGGCATTGGGGCTGGGTCTGATGGTGCCGCTCCATCTCTCGAACCTCTTGGAGGTTTCTATCCTGAAGAACCTGATGATGGCAAAGTAATCGTTCGTATCGGTGTTGCGGATTATACTGCAAAATTAGATGATGGCATAGAAAAAATCTATGACGAGTTTGATGTAATCCTTGGGAGATACGACCCTGAAGTGGTAGAGTTATCTGACCTGATGGCTTTGTTACGTGTGAAGGTGTTGTGGGGGGTCCTCCCAGGAAGCACGTTTGTTATATTATGGTTACAGGAGCAAAAAGGCTATCGAAGTGAAAGATACCAGGGATTTAGTCGTACCGTTTACAAGGAAACATTATAGAGCTGAAGTTTACTTCCACTTGGTAGTGCTCACGGTTGGAGAGGAATTGGAACTTGACAATAGAGATGATGGACTTTTAGAAGGCATGCATGACCTAATCCATGGCATCACTGGGGCTGGTGCGACTGAGGGTGGCTTCAAACAGAGGAGAGTCTTACAGAGGAGCGTCATAAAGAGGAGCAGGAAGAGCATCCCTAGAAAGGGCACCCCGAAGAAGAACGTCATCAAGGAGACCACGCCAGAGAAGAGGACGCCCAAGAGTCGCACGACAAAAGGCACTAGGCCGCAGAGTACACCCCTCAGATCCAGTCAAAATGCCACACCGAATGGTAGCAGCAAAAACGCTAAGAGGGCTAGCACGATGGTGAACACTCCTAGGAGTGGTAGCAAAGAGGCGAAGATGGCCAGCACAGAGGCAGCCACACCCAGTGGGAGCAGAAAAAAACACTAATTTGGAGCGGAACACGCCGCTGTCAGGGAATTATGCCAGCACGAAGGAGAACATGCCCAATAGTAGCAACAAAAGGGCTAATTTGGAGCGAAACACGCTGTTGAGGTCAGGCAATAATGCTAGCACGAAGGAGAAGACGCCCAATAGTAGCAGCAAAAGGGCTAATTTGGAGCGGAACACGCCGCTGGGGTCAGGCAATAATGCCAGCACGAAGGAGAACATGCCCAATAGTAGCAGCAAAAGGGCTAATTCGAATAAGAACACGCCGCAGAGGTCAGGCAATAATGCCAGCACCCTGGAGCCAACACCCATGAGGGGAGGCAGTAAGGAGATCACACCCAAGAGCGGCAGCAAAAGGCCTAGTTCGTTGGGGAATGGAATGTGGATGTCAAGCCCTACTGATACCATCAGGAAAGATTACATCAGGAAGGAGGATGTACACAGGAAGAGCAAGAGGGTTCTGTACACTCAAGATGAAATTGATTCTGACTGCTGTTTGTCCACTGAAGTACCTGGGATGCATGCAAACATAAGACCACCCCATGTGGTTGCAGCAGAACCAACTGAGTGTCTTGGAGAAAACAGAGTTGCCGGTGAGGTGGACTGGGGCAATGTTCCTATCCATCTGGGTGGAGACGATGATGTAGCCCCACCCATGGGAGTCAATATGATGTGTGCAGTACTAGGCATTAGAGACAATGGCGAAGATTCTGAATCAGATGAAGAAGCATGCACTTTAGAGGATCAAGAATCTGGTGATGATGAAATAGACGAGGAACTTAACGATGAGGCTGGTATTCTAGTCAATGATTTGGGTGTTGAAGTAGAAGAAATGAAACATGACCATGAGTATCCTATAATTTCGGTCGGCACCGAGTTCAGGATGTCGTTCTGGCATTTTTGTATCAAGGAGGAGTTCAATGTTTATCGACTGAAGAACTCCGCCAAGAGGTATGAGGCCGTTTGCAAGTTAACGTGGATGAATGGACGGGCCGAGGTACATTGTCCATGGAGGATCATAGCAAGATCCTTACCTGCGTCGACTGCAATTAGGGTATTGGGGCAATGAATGCAGCAAACCATTAGAACTCTCTCTCTCTCTCTCTTTTCACTCTATAACTACAATTGATGTGCGATATCTTTTTGGAAACTAGTCGACTCCGCTTATCTTTTAAATGAATCTGTGTTGCAGGTGAACAAAATGGGCCCTCCACACATGTGTCCGACACGCAGCAAACTGAAATCCTCAATGGCTGATACGGAGTGGGTGGCTATGCAATCTATGTCCATACTAAAGGATAACCCTAAGGAGACCGCGAAGAATATTTAGACTAGCCTCGGTTCTAAATACAACATTGTCCTTCCGTATTACACGGTTTGGAAAGGTAAAGAGAAAGCTCTGGGGGTCTTGCACGGGGATTGGACCAATAGCTTCTGGATGTTGTACAACTTCAAGGCGGAGGTACAAGCTAGGTGTCCGGGGAGTGTTGTGGAGATTGACACCGAATCAGAAGGTGGTAAAATATATTTCAAAAGATTTTTCATGGCGCTTAAACCTTGCATCGATGGATTCAAGGACGGCTGTAGGCCGTATCTGAGTGTAGACAACACTGTCCTAACTGGCAAATGGAAAGGCTGCCTGCCATCTACCACAACACTTGATGGTCACAACTGGATGTTCCCAGTGGCATTCGGGCAGTTTGAAACAGAAACGGAGGAAAACTGGGTCTAGTTTATGAGGCAGCTCAGGAGATCAATAGGCCACATGGATCCATTGGCTATATCCACGGATGCATGCAAATGTCTGGCGAATGCAGTGAAGGAGGTGTTCCCGTGAGCTGAAGGTAGAGAATGCCATGCCCATATGATGCTCAACTTGTACTCACACTATGCAGGCAGCGTATTTCGTTACATGTTTCCTGCTGCTAGAGTTTACAAACCTAGTAGCAGCGATTATTTCATGAGCAAGATTTTTGCCGAAGCCCCTGAACTTCCAGCGTACTTAGCCATCCATCATTCGCAGCTATGGAAGAGGAGTCAATTCAACCCTGACATCAAAGTTGATTACATAAACAACAACCTTGCAGAATGCTTGAATAACTGGGTGAAGGACATAAAAGTGCGTCCTGTTCATATCTTGATGGACAGCATACATGGTATGATCATGAAGTTGTTAAATATAAGGAGAGAGATCGGTAGGAGACTTAGAGGACATATGCTACTGCCAGTTGTATAGCAATTGCACAAGAGAAGCCTAGGACTTGCTCATCTTAAGGTTCTCCCGTCAACCAGCAGAAGCTGTGAGGTGGTCGATATGTCCAAGAGTGGCAAAAGGGATGTTGTGAACATCCAACTGCGAGAATGCACCTGCTTAGAGTGGCAGCATACCGGGAAACCTTGCGACACGCCTTGGCCTTCTTGGTGAAGAAAAGAACTCTACCACATTTGGATTAGTATTTGTCAGACTACTACTCTATGGAAAAGTTCAGAGCTGCGTACGCTGAATCCGTCGAGCCATGTATAGACCCATCTCAGTGGGCTCAAGTCCAACTGTCTTTCGAGCTTTGCCAGCCAGTTACAAAAAGGGGCAGAGGAAGACCCCAGGTGAATAGGTTTAAGAATTTTCTCGAGAAGAAGGGTTCGGCTTTCTGTGCTACAAAGAAGGGCAAAAACAGATGCAAGACCTGCCATCTTATAGGCCATAGAGCAGTTGGATGTCCCTTAATGCTCCCAAACTTAGGTATAAGATGATACATTCACACAAAAAAATTGTTTATAGTCTGTAGATATAAGGTAGTAATCCATGTACTGTTTTTTTACAGGAAGCATAAGGTAAGAAACAAGACAGCCGACTCAGTGATTTTGCTACGGGAAGAAAACCAAAACGAGTGGAGTGATGATGCCGGACAAGATTCTGGTGCTGATTGGCCTGACTTCCCTCGGCCCGGAGATGCAGGGTACGTGAAGGTAAGAAAATTGGCACCCAGGAAGAGGAAGAAGGCAGGAGATGAAGAAGCCAGTGGACGTGAAGGAAAGAGGAAGAAAGTTGGCACCCAAGCAGAGAAAGAGGGCTAGCAGTGTAGCAGCCTAATGATATATTGAACTTGAACCTATATATGTAGTTCGGTTAAACTCTGGAGCTGTGTGCGTGGAACTTGTCGGGCGAAACAATCTGCCTCCCGTACTCGGAGTAAAATGTATCGCGACTTTAGGATTTGATACGGCCGAGGCCACTAGTTGAATCCAAAACTATGACTGTGCCACTACTATCTGAACAATCGCGATAGCTGAGCGGTTAAATCCTGTCCAAAATCGATGGGTGTTAGTGGCACAGACATGATTTATTTATAGGCGCTTAATAAATCCCTATTGTTGGCATTCCACTTATGATAAGTTTCTGGGATGGAAAACAATTTCTTAAGCTGGCCACTACACTCCACGAAGCAGCAACTTATTTCAGCTGCTGGACAACGACATGGCAACATAAACTGCAAATGCAACAGATAAAGCCCAGATAATGAGGAAATTGTGTCCACTATCTGGCCTAATCTTGAGCCCGTCTGTCTCACCACCTCCCTGCCTCTGCCTCCCCTGCACCTGGGGAAGCTCCCGAATCTCTCGCTCCATCGCACGAATCTCCTCTTTCTTGTCCCACACAGCATCACACAGATCTTGAAGAAGCTCTCTGTGAAAACCTGTCAGTGGCTCTTCGATCCACACAAACTTGTCACAGCCAGTCCCCCTCCCTTCCTGCGTAGTAGATCGAAGGAAACAAAAAAAATTACATTACGCTTTCCGGATCCGGGTTACCATTGTACCTACAGTAGGAACTTACCGCTCTGATGCTACATTTGCTGAATTTTCCTGCAGTATTTTCGTCGATCCACGAAATCCATCTCGACATCTTCTCACCACACAAACACAGCATATCGGGGTAGTAATCGTAGGGCGCCCTCCTGTACTTGATGGGGGCGCCCTCCTGTACTTGATGGGGGCACCCGCCTGACGGCGTTGAGCCGACCCTGATTCCGCCCGAGACGAAGTGCACAAGCTGCGAGCCATGAGCGAGGGGAGCGAGGGCAGAGGAAAGAGGAGCCTTTGGATGTCAGGGTAGTGGTGAAGCGTGATTTATCCCTACTTAATAACTCGGGCAGAATCCTACCGTCCACATTCGGCTGACAGGTGGGGGACCTAGCGTGTGGACTTGTCAAAAAAAACTCACGCCTTCATGGTTCAAAAGCCCTGTCGCGCGCATTGGACGAAATTTTTTGGTACCTTGCCCGCGTACATATCACTAGGAGGTCTTGCTCAGGAACCAGACACGCCTGGCCCACAATATTACTCCCTCCTAGGAACTTGTCATGGCTCGCGCCGGCAGATCCATCTGCTCCACCGCTTCCGGTAGGGTCGCCGCGACGGATCCACCCCAAGATCCTACCGTCGCAGTATCAAATGGCCATGGCTTCTTGAGAGGAGCGATGACGCTACGTATGCGAGCTCGGCCCTCCTACCTGTAGAAGGACTGATGCGGCGTCGAGCTCGAGCAGGAGCCACCAGGCACGACGGCACTCGGTCCACGCCAACCCCGTCACCTTCGTCATTGTCGATTCCGATGTGGAGGATGACGGGGACAAAGCTATGCAGAACACCATTGTTGCCTCCTTGGCGAAGGGCAAGCCACGGGTGGGAGTGGATGTCACCGGGAAGGGCACGGCGGTGTCACCAATCGAGGTGGACTCCGACGACAGCAGTGTGATGTGGGTTTAGATGTTGTTTAGGATGGTTGCAATTTCGGTTGTGTTTAATGCGAGTACAATTATTGTAATGTGTTTGTCAAGCTATATTGAGAAATATGTGCAATAGCAGCATGTGAGTGCTTCCACTTTAGAAATTGTGTCTGTGCCATTTGCATATTGCATTATCAACGTAGATTACTTGTAAACAATCCAACGAAAATCATCAGATTACAACCATCGGACGGGAGTGGCAGGATGGAAGAGAAGTTGGGACAGTGGCTTCGAGGGGAAGGAAGAGGGGGGGCGGGGGGCGTGAAACTGGCAGGTGGGCCCTCGGAACACGTGACACTAACATGCGGGAGCGGGAGCACACGATATTGCCGGTCTGTCCAGAGCAAGCGGACTTTGCAACATGACAACAACAAGCTGGTTGGACCAATATAATAACTCGTCGAAGTATTAAGGAGTACTAAAAACTACAACTGGGGTACATTCGCACAACACGTATGCTCTAAGAACCTGAGAAGCATCGCTTGAGTCTAACAGTAACGACAACACAAGTACTACATTTGCCTGTCGGTCTTCTCGATATAAATGTAGAAATGCATCTGCCTGTTTGTTCCTGCACCAACAAGGTACTGAGATGGCACACATAGGATCGACCTTAGGTCCACATACTCCACCTCCCGTGGCGTCGGGCAGCTCGGCGCCTCGGCTAGCACAAGAATGTTATCCGACGACGGCGGCTGGGCGTTCGCCCACATGCGCACCATGTATACGGGCCAGGCGCACGAGACTGACCTGACGCATATGGCACCCATGACGGTGGGCCCGACTCTGGTTCCTGGAACACCGGCGGTGATGGTCAGGATGAAAATAGAGTCGCCCCCCCCTGGAAAATTAGAAGGCGGCGTGCCGAGTCAGTGAATGGCATCTGCTCTTGGAGAAGTTGGGATTGCCCGTACGAGATCCTAATCACTTCGATCAAGTGCCCATCTGGAAGGTGGACGACGAGCTCTGCCGGCGGGCCGGTGTAGTTGTAGCCCGACTCCGTGCAGGCACACGCGCCGTGCGGGTACGCGAGCTCGTGGAGCGGGAGCTCGCGGTAGGAGTAACGGCGAAAGCATCCTGGGTGGGATCACACGAGCGGGAACACCGCTGCGAAGTTGCGCACGAGGATCTACAGATTCTTGGGCTCCCACATCTGCCACATCTGAAGTTCGTCGAGAAATCGGAAAAAAGATCAGCAGTTAGATTGGTGAATAGCAGGAATATGTAGGATAAGTTCAAAAGCTTGTAAAATGATTTCTTACCATGAAGGTAGCGACCGGGGAATTGGCGGATGTCGTCGGCTTGCGGCTACGGCAGGATGGAAGTGAAGTGGGGAAAGTGGCTTCGAGGGGAAGGAAGAGAAGTACGGGGAGGAAGAGAAGTAACGAGGACGTGACACTAGGATATGACCCACTGAACTCGTGAGTCGTAACACTCGCAACATGCCAGTTTGTCTAGAGCAGGCGTGGTCAATCATGCCGTAGAACAGCCTAATCGAGGATCGCTCTCGCGAAGACCATCCCAATCGTCCAAGCGCCCCAATCGAACGGTATGTAACAATCGTCAAGCAGAACAACTGTCTAACGGTGGATCCATTGGGGGGCAGTGCTAGTTTTAGTATAAGAACAAGCATGAAATGACTAAAATGGATACATGTGTGGTTTGTGGAAAAGAACACACATGCAATGACTCTAGTGGTTGATCCATGTGTGGTTTGTGGAAATAACACATATGAAATGACTCTAATGGATCCATAAGTGGTTTATGGAAAAGAACACACATGCAGTGACTGTAGTGCTAGTTTTAGTATAAGAACACACATGCAGTGACTCTAGTGGTCGATCCATATGTGGTTTGTAAAAAGAACACACATGCAATGACCACTGGTTGATCCATAAGTTGTTTGTGGAAAACAACACACATGCAATTACTCTAGTGCCGGTTTGTGGTTTTATTATAAGAACAAACATGCAATGACTCAAATGGATCCATATGTGGTTTGTGGAAAGAACACACATGCAATGGCAATGGTTGATCCATATGTGGTTTATGGAAAGAACACACATGCAATGACCACTGGTTGATCCACATGTGGTTTGTGGAAAAGAACACAGATGCAAAGACCACTAGTTGATCCATAAGTTGTTAGTGGAAAAGAACACACATGCAATGAGTCTAGTGGATACATGTGTGCTTTGTGGAAAAGAACACACATGCAATGACTCTAGTGGTTGATCCATGTGTGGTTTGTGGAAATAACACACATGCAATGACTCTAGTGGTTGATCCATATGTGGTTTGTGGAAAGAACACACATGCAATGACACTAGTTTATCCATGTGTGGTTTGTGGAAAGAACACACACGCAATGACACTGCTTGATCCATGTGTGGTTTGTGGAAAAGAACACACATGCAATGACCACTGGTTGATCCATAAGTTGTTTGTGGAAAAGAACACACACGCAATGAGTCTAGTGGATCCATGTGTGGTTTGTGGAAAAGAACACACATGCAATGAGTCTAGTGGTTGATCCATGTGTGGTTTGTAGAAATAACACACATGCAATGCCTCTAGTGGTTGATCCATATGTGGTTTGTGGAAAGAACACACATGCAATGACACTGCTTTATCCATGTGTGGTTTGTGGAAAAGAACACACGTGCAATGACCACTGGTTGATCCATGTGTGGTTTGTGGAAAGAACACACCTGCAATGACCACTTATTGATCCATGTGTGGTTTGTGGAAAGAACAAACATGCAATTGCAGTGGTGGGTCCATGTGTGGTTTGTGGATAGAACACACATACAATGACTCTAGTGCTAGTTTTAGTATAAGAACGCACATGCAATGACTCTAGTGGGTCCACATGTAGTTTGTGAAAAGAACACACATGCAATGACCATTGGTTGATCCATAATGTGGAAAAGAACACACATGCAATGAGTCTAGTGGATCCATGTGTGGTTTGTGGAAAAGAACACACATGCAATGACTCTAGTGGTTGATCCATGTGTGGTTTGTGGAAATAACACACATGCAATGACTCTAATGGATCCATAAGTGGTTTATGGAAAAGAACACACATGCAATGACTCTAGTGCTAGTTTTAGTATAAGAACACACATACAATGACTCTAGTGGGTCCACATGTAGTTTGTGAAAAGAACACACATGCAATGACCACTAGTTGATCCATAAGTTGTTTGTGGAAAAGAACACACATGCAATGACTCTAGTGCCGGTTTGTGGTTTTAGTATAAGAACAAACATGCAATGACTCAAATGGATCCATATGTGGTTTGTGGAAAGAACACACATGCAATGACACTGGTTGATCCATATGTGGTTTGTGGAAAGAACACACGTGGAATGACCACTGTTTGACCCACATGTGGTTTGTGGAAAAGAACACACATGCAAATTCCACTGGGTGATCCATAAGTTGTTTGTGGAAAAGAACACACAAGCAATGAGTCTAGTGGATCCTTGTGTGTTTTGTGGAAAAGAACACACATGCAACGAGTCTAGTGCTGGTTTGTGGTTTTAGTATAAGAACAAACATGCAATTACTCAAATGGATCCATATGTGGTTTGTGGAAAGAACACACATGCAATGACCACTGGTTGATCCATGTGTGGTTTGTGGTAAAGAACACACATGCAATGACCACCGGTTGATCCATGTGTGGTTTTTGGAAAGAACACACATGCAATGACCACTGGTTGATCCATATGTGGTTTGTGGAAAATAACACACATGCAATGACCACTGGTTGATCCATATTTGGTTTGTCGAAAGAACACACATGCAATGACTCTAGTCCTAGTTTTAGTATAAGAACACACATGACTCTAGTGGGTCCACATGTAGTTTGTGAAAAGAACACACATGCAATGACCACTGGTCGATCCATAAGTTTTTTGTGGAAAAGAACACACACGCAATGACACTGCTTGATCCATGTGTGGTTTGTGGAAAAGAACACACATGCAATGACCACTGGTTGATCCATAAGTTGTTTGTGGAAAAGAACACACATGCAATGAGTCTAGTGGATCCAGGTGTGGTTTGTGGAAAAGAACACACATGCAATGACTCTAGTGGTTGATCCATGTGTGGTTTGTGGAAATAACACACATGCAATGACTCTAATGGATCCATAAGTGGTTTATGGAAAAGAACACACAAGCAATGACTCTAGTGCTAGTTTTAGTATAAGAACACACATACAATGAATCTATTGGGTCCACATGTAGTTTGTGAAAAGAACACACATGCAATGACCACTGGTTGATGCATAAGTTGTTTGTGGAAAATAACACACATGCAATGAGTCTAGTGGATCCATATGTCGTTTGTGGAAAAGAACACACATGCAATGACTCTAGTGCCAGTTTGTGGTTTTAGTATAAGAACACACATGCAATGACTCTAGTGGTTGATCCATGTGTGGTTTGTGGAAAGAACACACATGCAATGACAGTGGTGGATCCATGTGTGGTTTGTGGATAGAACACACATGCAATGACTCTAGTGCTAGTTTTAGTATAAGAACAGACATGCAATGACTCTAGTGGGTCCACATGTAGTTTGTGAAAAGAACACACATGCAATGACCATTGGTTGATCCATAAGTTTTTTGTGTAAAAGAACACACATGCAATGACTCTAGTGTCAGTTTGTGGTTTTAGTATAAGAACAAACATGCAATGACTCAAATGGATCCATATGTGGTTTGTGGAAAGAACACACATGCAATGACTACTGCTTGATCCATATGTGGTTTGTGGAAAAGAACACACATGCAATGACCACTGGTTGATCCATATGTGGTTTGTGGAAAGAACACACATGCAATGACTCTAGTGCTAGTTTTAGTATAAGAACACACATACAATGACTCTAGTGGGTCCACATGTAGTTTGTGAAAAGAACACACATGCAATGACCACTGGTTGATCCATAAGTTGTTTGTGGAAAAGAACACACATGCAATGAGTCTAGTGGATCCATGTGTGGTTTGTGAAAAGAACACACACGCAATGACTCTAGTGCTGGTTTGTGGTTTTAGTATAAGAACACACATGCAATGACTCTAGTGGGTTCAAATGTGGTTTGTGAAAAGAACACACATGCAATGACACAGGTTGATACATATGTGGTTTGTGGAAAGAACACACACGCAATGATACTACTTGATCCATGTGTGGTTTGTGGAAAAGAACACACATGCAATGACCACTTGTTGATCCATGTGTGGTTTATGGAAAGAACACACATGCAATGACCACTTGTTGATCAATGTGTGGTTTGTGGAAAGAACACACATGCAATGACCACTTGTTGATCCATGTGTGGTTTGTGGAAAGAACACACATGCAATGACAACTGGTTGGTCCATATGTGGTTTGTGGAAAGAACATACATGCAATGAGTCTAGTGCTAGTTTGTGGTTTTAGTATAAGAACAAACATGCAATGACTCAAATGGTTTGTGGAAAAGAACACACATGCAATGGGGTCTAGTGGATCCATGTGTGGTTTGTGGAAAAGAACACACATGCAATGACTCTAGTGGTTGATCCATGTGTGGTTTGTTGAAATAACACACATGCAATGACTCTAATGGATCCATAAGTGGTTTATGGAAAAGAACACACATGCAATGACTCTAGTGCTAGTTTTAGTATAAGAACACACATACAATGACTCAGTGGGTCCACATGTAGTTTGTGAAAAGAACACGCATGCAATGACCACTAGTTGATCCATAAGTTGTTTGTGGTAAAGAACACACATGCAATGACTCTTAGTGCCGGTTTGTGGTTTACGTATAAGACAAACATGCAATGACTCAAATGGATCCGATAGTTGTTTGTGGAAAGAACACACATGCATGGAACACGGGTTGATCCATATGTGGTTTGTGGAAAG